>PVKZ01003301.1:0-55520 GCA_004027375.1 Macroglossus sobrinus
CACACACACACACACACACACACACACACACACACACACACACACACACGATCTGAGTTAAATTCTTCCCTTCACATCCATTCCAGCAATTACCACCTCAGATAGGAAGCACCTGTAGATGTACCTGTCTCCTTTACAGGGTGCCAAATCCTTGGAGCAGAACAATGTTCATTGCCTCTATTTGAGCACTCTGTCCAGTACCTGGCTTTCAGAAAGTATTTAATAAATAAGTGAATGGATGAATGCACTATAACTTCTCAGGGAAAAAACTGTCCAGGTACTTGGGAAGCAATCAAGAACTAGTGGAGATTGGAGGCATCCTTATGTGCCTGGCCTTACGAATCTCTCTCCCTCAGGACAAGTCAGTGGCCCCTCAGTCAGGGACAACCCAACTGAATAGGAGAATACTCATGTCCCTGCATTGCAGGGTCTAGCAAGGTACGTGAAGGCAGACTTTGATGTGGGTAATTCTCCATAGTCAGTCAGACTGGACCTGAGACCTGACAACCAATATTGTCCACACTCATAGGCCAGCACCTTTGCCAGGGCCCTCTCAGAACCGGTCTTGAACTTTTCTCCCCTAGTTTCATAGGTTTTGCAATTCACTCTACTAAATTTGATCTAACTTAGTACCTATTAAACTAGGAGCCAAGATCTGCTCTTTTGTCAGCCTCCTCTCAACTCCCCCCTCGCTTTGCTGGGTGGTAACTTGGATTTCCCTTCTAATTGTTGCATCGGTCCTGAACACCTGTGCTTTATGCTATTCCGTGAAACATTTCCCCCAAGTAAGGCCTAAGAGAACAATGAAAAACAAAGCCCATCTGCAAATGGAGAAGTGTACATTCAACAGCAATAGCAATGCTAGGTCATGGGCTAGGTTGTTAAATCACTGAGTATATACATCCAGAGCAGAAAAAAAGCAGACTTCTAAAACATGTATGGCTGAAATGTAAAACTACTGGAGTAGAGACATTCAGAGGTAAGGGTCTCAGGAAAGCTTTCATAATTCTCTAGGTAATACCCAGAGAAAAAATTGTCTCAAAAGATGATAGAGAAATCTGTCTGAGGCTAGTGAATGCAGAGAAAATGTCAACGAGAATATTTGTTTCCTCTTCTAAACTTCAAATATTAATTCTCATCTCTAGACAAGAGGGAGGGCCTAGTTATAAGTAAACGAAATCAAGCTTACCTTCTTTTGTTTCTACACCATGTTTAGAATGTGGTGTCAGTGAGATGGTCTTGCTGCTGAGGGTGGCTCCCATTGGAACTGAGGGAGCTGTTCTGAACTCTTTTTAGGTAATAAATTGGTCGCAAGATTAAGCAACATGACAGCCTCTTCCTAGTCACCATTTCTTTATCATCAGAATCACCTAGTGATGCTCCACCATCTCTTCTGCCTTGGCATCATCTGCCTTTATTTTTTCACTATTTACATTATGCAAATCATATAAGTCCAAAATTCACTTGCTCTAAGATGCAAGACAAGAGGAGGTTAATTTAAGTAATATCATTGATGGCAAGATATCTAGCTAAGCCCTCCAGGGCTAGAGTGTACTGAAGTAGATGAGCCCAGGTAGGGGGGACCAAAAGCTACCTCAGACCTCAGGTGGCAAGTAAAAAGTTTCTTCCCCTCATGGTAATCCCATAGATCCCGATGGATGGGCAGGGGTCTCAAACTAGTACAGACCTAAGACTCTGTGCAGTGCGCAAGCCTGAGTGGGGGCAGCCATACTCTGGCTCCCCACATCAGTCAGCCACCAGGACACCAGTAAAACTCTAGGGAACTTTTGGTTGTACAAGCCCTTACTTTTATAGGAAAGACTTCTCAAGCCATGTCTTGCTCTAAAATTGGAAATCTCATGTCATTCTGGAATGCTACAAATCAGACACACTACTGACACTTCTTCTTCCAGAGAAAGCAAAATGGAAGATTGGTATAACTAGCTGAGAAATGTAAACCTCCCCAAATGACTCAAACCCCAAAAGACAATTCAGAAGAGGTACTTTTTCACCCAATTAACTATATAATTGCTTCAAATTTCCATTTCACATTCACTCAGGGATGCGTGCTCCTTTTGCTACAGATTTTGGGGAGGGAGGTGAGTGTTCTCACTAAACTACGTTGGACCCTTTGGATGTCAGAGTTTCCAGAAAAAGGACTACTGGTCCCTCATCCCCACACAAAGCCCTGCATCCCTACTCCTCTTCCTCATGGTCACCAGTGCACAAGATATGCAGTTCACTCCTCCAGTCCACCAGGAGGATATTCGGTGGCTCCCTGCAGAAGGTGGGGGAGAGAAGTAATACTCCCTGAGCACTAACGACGGGCTGAGAACTATGCTGGCACCTTTATTCCTTTACCTCACTAAATACCACAACACCACCAAGAAGTAGGACGTATTGTCCCATTTTATAGATGGGGAAACTGAGGCAGAGAAACTGTCCAGCTCCCCCAGCTAACAATGGTAGAGCCAGATGGTGGTCTGAGACTGCCAGTGCTGAGGTGTGAAGAGACCTCTTCCTGGATGGCTCAGGACTTATTTCAGGATTTTCTAAAATTCACTTAAACTCCCTGTTGGAGCTATTAATATTATCAGTTCTCTTAAATTGGAATAATCTTGTCTATTCATCTTCTCTAGGTTTCCTGTTTCCTTGCCCTGTGGTGCTGCTGAATTAGATAATGTCTACAAAGCTCTCTGAGTTCCTTGAAGGGAAGTTTTGATAAACACAAGTTATTAACCTTCAAAGCACCCAGATTTGTGAATGGAGAAGTTATAAAAATTATCATAAAATCCTGCTGGGGTTTGATAATGAACAGAGGCTTTCTTGAATCTTCAAACACTTCCTTTTCTTCCCATGAGCAAAGGTAAAGCCCTCCACCTAGAATGGGTATTAATTCCAACGCTAGTCCATGGCTCTTCTCTCTTCCGATGTAAGGTAAGGTCAAGTGCCTCTTTCCAGAGCCTTCTGCAGTGGCTTCCTGGAGAGTCAGAGCAGCAGGTACTTCAGGCTTCTGAACAACACAGCTCCATCATTCTCTGGCTCTGACTCTGCAGGTGCAGCTGAAATGTTGCTGTGACAAGGCCTGACGGGAGAGGAGATGCCACTACTGGGAAGTCAAGACCCAGAAACTGAGTATTCAAAAGTGTTTCATACCCCACTGCGCCGGCTCTTCTCACAGTGACAGTGCAATTATCCTGGATCAGAGAAGGGTCTAGCTTTGCCCACCCAAGCCACACGGGCAAGGGGAAACCAAGCTGTACCTCTCCTCTGAGGTCATGCTGTGAGTGGGAGACGGGGAAGAAGTTGGGGGAGAAGAACTAATGGAGACAGCTCACCACCTCTGCGGGTCGAGACAGCATAGCTGCTCTTGATTATGCGAATGCTGAGCCAGGAGAGGAATGGAAGGAAGGGTGTAAGGGTCAATGGCGAAGTCCTCATCTCACTGCCAATGACCTCCTACCACATTCTATACCTTAGCTTTTGGCTTTGCTCTGGGTTTACAATGCACCAATGTGGAAAGTGAATATTAGACATCTCCATGTGCAGCCCAGTGCTCAGCACAGCGGTGGCTACAGAAGAGTCTGGCTACCTTCCCCACCTTCTGGGTTTTGTCAAGCCAGCTGAGATAATACACTTGAGGTGAGGGTACAGAGGAAAAGCATCTAACCATCACACCAGACTTGAAAGGTCTGTCTGACCTAAACTGCACTAGCTGCCAAAAGTCATACCTGCATAAAACCTATCTGTCTTCCCAGAAAGAATAATAAAGGGCAGTTCTGGGGACTGGTGCATGAACTTCAGAACTCCAAAATGTAGACTCTGGGAAAAAAAAGGAAAAAGCAAAAGTGTCTCTGTCTTAGGAGAAATATAAGTAGGAGATAGGACTTGTCTAGAGGAAGAACAGACCTAAATTGAGGGATCTGGGCTCTTTCCTAAAACACTGTTTTATGACTGGCAGAGATGATAATTTCTGAGGGCAGTATTTGTGAACATCCCCTGATCCCATCCCAAGGCAACTTGGCCTAAGTTCCTTGTGAGAGAGAGAAAGCTATAAGAAAGTCGAACAATCCAAGGTTTTCATTTAGAAGCTACAACATTTAAAGGGAGTGACTTTTCCGCCAGTCATAGTCCAACTTGACCTTCGATGGTCCTGACAAAATGGGGCCTCCAGGCCCAGTCACGGAGATTTGCTATAGAGATATCCTATGTTGTTAGCTCTAGGAAGGTTTTACTGGTCCTCAAGAAAAGCGCTGATGCTTTAGAGGCAAAGTCATTCTACCTGGAAGGTCTCAGTCAAAGGTCTGACTAAGACTTATGTCACACAGACATGATTTGTACCAAGTGGCTTCAAAAGCAAGTAACCTGTTTTCATTACCATTATAATTATTGTTCATCCTCGACAATACATGCTTAAACCTGAGAATTTTGGATGTAGATCCAAATGCATATGTACCCTTGAGCAAGGTGCTTAGCCTCAGTTTCCACATAGGTAATATAAGGGTCATAATAGTATCTACTTCACGGTGACACTGTGAGGTCTGACTTTGGTAACTGATGTAAAGCACAGCACAGTGCCTGGCACATGGTGGGTCCTCAATAAAGGATAGTTGCTGAGAAATAACCAGTGCCTGAGAAATAAGCAAGACAATACTAAAGGTATGAAAGGAATCTGGGGGAAGGAGGAAGATGGCAGCTGAGAATGGCTTCCCTTTCTCAGGCAAGGGTGACTTTTCCAGGTAAGAAAAAAATATGACCAAAAGTCAGAAAATGTAGTCACCTGGCTATATGGAAGATGACCCAGGCCAGAATAAAGAAGGTTAAGGGGCAGGAAGAACAAGGCTGCCTTGGCAAGAGGACCTTGAACTTCAGGCAGAAGGATTGGACCAGCTACAGTGGGTTGTGGGAAGCCCCTGCTGAAGTCCAGGCTTTGGGCCACCCATATTGACCAATGAACAGTGGTGCACATCTGGGATTGGAGAGCCCACCTCTGGGTCACCACCCACTCCATCCTCTCTTCAGCCCTCCTAACAGTGAGCAGAACCCTCAGAACACTGTGCTACCCAAGCTCTGACTCGATCAGGGACAGGAAGACCCCCAAGGAGGCTGATCAGGTCCAAGGCCAGAGCTCCTGGCAGGAGTCTAAGCGAATCTGAAAATCTTTGAGTATTTGCTGGACCCAAAAATAATTGCCAAACAGCTTTTTCTAAAACTCCAGCCCAGGAAATGGGTGATGCATCTTCTCCATTAAAAACACAGCTCACCTTGAAACCCCACTCTTAGAGAAGCAGCCTATTTTTCTCCTCCTCCAATAAAGAAAGCCACCCCATATTAAAAGAGATGTCCTGCAGACAAGGGTGCTCAGGAGGGGGCTGCCTTGATTAAAGCAGGTTGTTCTGCCAAGAAGTCTTGAATATGCTCTCTTGGTTTGGGGCTGTTAGTGCAGTGTGGAGGCAGCAGGCGACATGAATTGCCTTTTATCTAATTGGAAAACTCCCACTGAGTTTAGAAGTACTCATTTAGACAGGCAGATCAATAAAAGAAATGGGGAGCGGATGGCCTCGGAGATGTTATGGAGACAAGCTGGTCCTTCATACATCTGCTTAATAAAGATGAACTCATCCTGGTCATAGGACAAACCCCAAACACCCTCTTGGCTCCAGACTGCAGCATATTCCATTTGCTTTCAATGAGCAGACATTTCTCAGGAGTGGCAGGCAAGAGACCCCTCCCTTTTCTCCTCTTTATCTGGATTCAAGAGCTCTGGTGGGAGGGAGGAGAGAGGTAGGAAGAAGGTCCTTAGAAATCTGACTAGGATTTTTCTAGCATCTTCCCAAAATGGTACTCCAATGACCCAGATAAAAGTGAAATATAACAAAAAAAGAGATCCACAGAAAAAGGACTGAAAAAAAAAGAGAGAGAGGGAGAGAAATAGTAAGGAAAGAGATCTGGCTTCCTTGCCATTTCATGTCATTTTACTGTGCATAAGTCACAGTGCACTATAAGGAACACTTTATGAACTTCTGTTTTAAGAATTGCCCAGTTGAAACCTTCTTTTTCCCCTATTTCTCTTATTCATCACTGAGTTAGGGGCTCTAAAATTTTTTCCTCATCCCCACATTACCACCTTTATATCTTTTTGTCCATCCTTGGTTTTGCTGTCATCCCTACCCTCTCCCCGACCCCCATCCTATACAAAGAAGGCTCAAACTGCTGAGCCTACCTCTTATTTCAAACACGAGCTTTCGTTCCAGGCTACAGCATTGAAGCCGATTCCCTTCAAAGGGAAGAATGTTCTGTGGCTGAAGGTCCATAAATAGAATTGGTGTGTGTGTTTTTGCAGGGGGAGGGGGTACATGTGTATCTGTTTATGCACATGTGCATGCACTGGGCTGTGGGTATTTACACTGGGGAAATTTTGAGAGAGCTGGGAACCCTGCTTTTGATTCGTGTGTCCCTCCTTTGACTCCTGCATAAGCTCCTCTCTGGGCAAGGCTGCAGGAGGGAACCAGCTGACACTCAGCTTTAATAAAGGCCTTTTCTCCTGCAGTCCTATGGGGGAAGGCACAGGCTCATACCTGGGCCATGGGTCGGTTGCCATGGAAATGACTGCACAGTCACAAATAAGGTGGTATTATGTTCTCTCAGCAGGACCACATGAGAGCTAGAAGCTAGAGAGAAAAAAAAGGGGGAAGAGGTAGACAGAGCTAGAGAGAAAGAGAGTAAGAGAGAGAATAGAAATATCTCCTATCCACAGCAAATAAAGCCACGGGGTGCTGTCCCAAGACAGGGTGGGAGAGAGGAAGGGAAGTGGCACTGTTTCCTTTGAGGGAGGTCTTTTATGTTCAGAGAGATGGGGAGGGAAACCCAGTCTGAAGAACTCCATTTGCCTCCTCTCCTTCTACTGGTTTTTCCCTCAACTTCTTCATTGGGTAATGGCACAAAAAGTATGCAAGGGACAGGTAAGGGGGTTACAGGATGGAGCAGCAGGTAAAATAGAGCAGGAGGTGAGTCAAGCTATTTTCCTTCCTCTCTGCCCCAAGATGCACAAAGGCCCTGCTCTGATCTCAGCAAAGAACTCATAGCCTCTTTGCTCACAGCTCTCTAACAAACTTCCACCCTTCCAAAAAGCCGTAAGCCCGCCTAGATCTCAGCATCCTTATTATGATTTTTTCCGCCTTGCGTCAAGTGCTTCTAGAGAGAGAGTGGCCACATTGTCTTCTTAAGGTCACTTTTTCATTCAAAGCTTCACTGGTTTACTTCCTTACTATGAATGAAAGTCTGAGAATCAAGACCTAAATTCAGACTCAACGAGCAAATGAAAAGCACCAAACTTATTTCAACTAAACCATGAGACTTTGTATAAGGCAAGGAATTCTGAAATTCTGCCTTTGCCATGCTTGTTTTTTAAATGGATGTGTATATATATAGATTTCAATGAGCATAAATTTTCTGATATAAAAAATTTCCTATGACCTCGGAATCTATTATCAAGATAACCAAATTTTCAAAATTATTACGATCTTATATGTTTTCTTCTGAGCCTCATTCCTTTTATGGTGGCCACTACCACCAGCTCTGCCTCAGTCTAGAGTCTAGACAAACTGAGCAAAGACTAAAAGTCTTTCCAACCTCAGATTTTCTCCCCCATCAACTAACATCAGTACCTAAAACCCCAGATTCATGTTATCCCTTTCTGTCTTCAAAAGATCTGTGTCCTCAAGAACAAAGTTGGTAGGGCTATCTTCCCTAGCTTTTCAGTATGAATGTGTTTTCAGAGTAGCTGATGAAATGGGATTGGGGATGAATGAATTCTGATGCATAAAGTGGCAGACAGGATATTCATATCTGTCTCCTTGACAGTGGGAAATATTTGATATGAAATCCAGATATATGATTCATTAACCAGACATTTGCAGGTGCTTCAGGGAAAGAGGAAGAGAATAGCATCTGAGAGAATCATAGCATCATTGCCACAGGTTTTCGGCTTCAAACTCCTGCCTTAGTGAGTTGGGCTAGGTCACATGTCCTCATGTCACCCAAAGAGCAGGTACCCTGGATGCCAGGTCCTTGGTTGGTCCATCTCTTGATCTTCAATCACCAGCTAACCCCGACCCTGGAAGGCAAAGTCAAGAAAATGATACTATTTCTCCCAAAGATATAAAGCAGCTCGCTCCTGGGCCTCCTCAGCATGGGACAAGGAGCAGCTTCAGACTCCCCCTCACAGCATCATCAATCTGGAATCATCAACAGATGCCAAACAGGTGAAAGCGCTTAAAGCTCTTTGCTTATCTTTTTGAAGGTTTCTTGACATGGCACAGTGGCTCCAGACTACCCATGGTCACCATTCAAATCTGTACTGGAGAAGGATGAGCCTTGCACAAACTCAAAAGTCCAGCTGCAGAGTCTGGGGTTACATCCCATGCAGCCAATCAGCAACAAGCCTAACTAAGACCCACCCTCACCCCCAGAGCAGAGAAACCACTTTTCCAATTGGTACTGGAAATAATTCAGTTAATCAAAAACTTAACAGAAGCACAGAGTTGTTCAAAAATAGTGATGCATTACACCCAAAATAGTTTATTGTAACTTACATGCTTATTTTCTGCTAACTTTTTTTGTAGAGCCAAGATGTTTTCTCTAAATATTAAAACATTGATAAAAGTTTTCCATCATTTTCTTCAAAAGTCACATTCATAACTCATCATCTACAATTTCCAGTTTCCACTTCTTTAAAGCAAAGTGAAAATTTAAGGACACCTATGAGCTAATCTGAGTGCAAAACCCTTCCCATTTTTGTTTCTCTGCAATCATTTGTAGTTTGCTTACCCACATCTAATTCAACAGCAATTTTTTAGCAACTTTCATTTATTGAGTCCTTTCAAAGCATGTAATTTTGTTTTCATGGAAACTTCTCTTTCAATACTCAGTGTTCATTGGTTTACATAATATTTAATTAAATTATACAATTTCATCATTTAATGTAGTGAATAGGTTGAGTAGAGGTTGATTAAGAGAGCCTTAACTGCTATTTTTTTCTCTGAAGGCAAACTCTCAACCTAAGAAGGTTGCCTGAAACTGGTCTTTAAGGAAAATCATATTTTAAATATCAGAGGTCAATTTTCATACATTGAGAACTATTTGTGTAACAAATAAGAAAATATTTCTAGAGACACAAAAAAACAATTGGGGTAAGATGGAACCTTTTACATGACAGTAGAAAGAGGTCATCAAATCCTCTCCCTGAAAGAAACTAAAATACTGGACACTATTACCAAAACAGTTATTTCAGGACTCTAGAAATCAACCAAAGAAATTATGTATTAAAAAAATACTGACTTTGGATAAGAATCTGCAGCATATTTGCCTAGGGCTGATCCCATCAACCTCCCATCACCCTCTTAGATCAGTTAGCTCAGTAGTTCTAACAGGTAGAACAGGCTGTATATTACCAACAGCTTCACTGCCAGAAAGAGATGACTGGATTTGGAGCTCAATGTGAAAATCTGGTACTCAGTGAATGGTAAGTAGCAATCTCAGTGGTGAGCAAACAAGGAAGGTCATTCGTTACAACAGTCTGAGGTGATGATCCTATTTGGAGCAAACATTGGACTAAAGGATGAGCCAGAAATTTAACAGAGAAATATAAGAAATGAGACACTTGTGGAGGCCCCTGATAATCTTTTCACACATCTCTGGCTGACCTGGAGTTGGCATGCATGAGCAGGACTGACCAGAGAGAGTCCTATAAAAAATAAAAGCCAGGGAAGACTTTAAACTGCCTGAGCTTTGGCTACATTCTCAGAACAACACACGGATCCATCAGCATTGGGTGGAAGCTTTACTGGCTAAAGGTGTATAAACACAACCTCGGAAAAATCACTGACTGGCCACTAAGCTATGCAGGCATGAGACAGATCCTAGTAGACCAGATAAAAAAATGAAAAGAACAACAGCAAAAAACTAATATACATATATTTGTTTTTAAACAACCAAAAATATTTCAAAAATATAACATTTAATATTTTTTAAGTGAGCAAAGACATCAGCAGCCACATACCATAAGGGAGTCAGATTTTATAAGAAAGCTACTAAACTTTGCTACAATATATTATCTAAAATTTCAAGTTTTCAACAAAGAATTATGATACCTAAAAAGAGTTTAAAAGTGTAGCCCATATATGTAGAAAAAAAAAAAAGAGCAAACAATGGAAATTGTCCCTGAGTGTACCCAGATGTTACATTTAGCAGACAAAAATTGCAAAGTAGTTATTATAATTATATTCAAAGAATGAAAGGAATATATGTTTAAAGAATTGAAGAGATATATGACAATAACTGAAAAATAGAGGGCCTCTATAAATAGATTGGAGAAAAAAGAGCCAAATAAAAATTCTGAAGGTAAAAAGTACAATAACTACAATAAAAAAACTATCTAGAAGAATGAACAGCAGATATGAGATAGAAGAAGAATTAGTAAACTTGAAGAGAAATCCAACAGAAATTATTCAATCTGAAGAAGAAGCAGAAAAAGATTAAAGAAATATTAGCAGAGCCACAAAAGACCCATGGGACAATATCAAGCACACCAGCATATGTGTGATAGGAGTCCCTTAAAAGAGAGAATCTCTATAAAACTGGGAAAAAGAGGAGGAAGAGAGAAATGGGCAGAAAAAAAATTTTGGTGAAATAACAGCCCAAAACTTCCCAAATTTAATTAAAAATATAACCTACGGGTCCAAGAAACTAAAAAAAATTAGGAGAAGATCTTTATGACTTTCAGTTAGGCAATGAGTTCTTAGATATGATATCAAGCACACTCTCATAAAAAAGAATAAATTAGACTTTACTAAAATTAAATTCATTTTCTTTTCAAAAGATACTCCTAAGTGAATGAAAAGACAAGCCACAGACTGGGAGAAAATATTTACAAAGCATATATCTAAATATGGAAAGAATTCTTAATGCACAGTTACGAGAAGACAAACAACCAAATTTTAAAATGGGGAAAAGATTTAAATATACTTCACAAAAGATATGCAAATGATTAATAATTGTATAATGAGATGCTCAACATTTTTCTCAATAAGAAAATGGAAATTAAAACCATAATTAAAAACTCACTAGAATTTCTATAATAATAATAATAAAATACCAAATGTTAGTTGAGTATGTATAAAGATGAGACTCTCATATATTTCTCATGGAGATGTGAAATGGTAGAGACAGTCTGAAAATCAATTTGGAAGTTTCTTAAAACGTTAAACATAAACTTACCAATGATTCAGTAATTGCAGTAATTGCGGAATCTACTAATGAGAAACAAAACATATGTCTGCACAAAGATTTGTACATAAATGTTCAGAACATCATTATTCATAATAGCTAAAGAAAAAACTGGAAGCATTCCAAATATCCATTAACAACATAAATGAATAATAAAATTGTTATATATCCATACAACAGAATCATAATCAGAAATAAAAAGAATCAAGCTATCGATTCATCCCACCACATAGATAAGCCTCAAAATCATTACGCTCACTGAAAGAAGCCCAGCACAAAAGATGATATATTATATGTTTCCATTTAAATGAAATTCCCAGAAAAGAAAAATTTATAGGGACCAAGTACAGGGATTGCCTGAGTCTGGAGGTGGAAGAAGAAATTGACTGCAAACTGGCACAAAGGAATGTTTTAGGATGAAAATGTTCTAAAATTGGTCAGTGTTGATGGTTACACAAACTTTATAAATTTATTAAAAAGCATTAAATTATAAATTTATAATAGGTAACATTTACAGTAAATAAACTATACCTTTGAAAAATTATACCTTCAAAGAAATTTTAATTTTAAAAATGAGACATGAAAATATTTTCCCATATATTGATGTGGTGAGGAGAGGAATAGCAACAAGCAAGACTGCTATAGGTTCCATAGCAGTGATATAACAAAGCTCTCTGGGAATGCATGGAATTGGGGATTAGGGCACAAGACGAGGTATATTAGAAAGGCTTTACTAAAATTGTGATGTAAGAACTGAGACCCTAAAAACACCTTTAGCTTTTAAAAATATTACATCAAGTTCAAGTAGGGTTTATCCAACATGTAAAATAATGGCTTAACATTAGAAAAAGCAGCAACATAATTGACCTCATTAATAGACTAAAAGGAAAGAATAATATACAATTGTCTCAGTTGATGTAGGAAAAGAATTTGATAAAGTTTAGCACCTATTTATGGAAAAATAAATCTCTTAGCAAACCAGAAAGAAAAGAGTATTAGGAATCTAAGAAAATGCATTTCCTTTATGATGGGAAAAAGAAAAACTAAAGTATGATTACTATCTCTACTATTGTTTAAAATAGTACTGGACATCAAGGGAGAGAAAAACAAGTAATAGGTGTAAAGATCAGAAAGAAATAGACAAATACACATTGTGGAAGATATGAACACCTAGGTAGAAAAAGCAACACACTATTAGAAGTAACAAGTTGACCAAGGTTGCTGGATACAAGATTAACTTACAAGAGTCAATCATTTCTTTCTGCCTCAGTAACAAACTAAAGTAAAAGGTAAACTAACCTTCAAAATAGCAACAAAAAAGTATACAATATTTAGAGAATGTACCTAACAATTCACTATGGAGGAAATTCTTAAATTTTATGAAGGATAGAGAAAAATAGCTATAGAAATATAGCATTCATTGTCTTCACTAGGATCACATTATAAGCATGTAGATTCTCTACAAAATAATCTACAAATTCTCTGTGATCTCAGCAAAAATCCCACCTGATGTTTTACATGCTTAATCATCTTGATCATCTCTGTGAAAGAATAGAAATCCACCAAAAAAACTAAGTCAAATTTGGAAAAAAAAATTGAGAGTTTACCAAAGCTATAATTATAAAATACAATTTAATTTTAGAGCAAAAGTAGACAAATAGAAATGGAGCTGGTACCCAGCAAGGAATAATATCTCAGGGACAAATATATATTTACAGCATTTAATAAAGTTTATACCATAAATCAGTGGAAAGACTGTTTAGGAGGTGGCATTGGGAAAATTAACTCATTGTATTTAGAAAACTGGGACTCTAAGACCAAATACAAGAGTGAATTTCATATGTTTTAGTACCTAAATATGAAATTATAGTTAATAGATAAAAATTAGTAGAATATCTTTGTAACCTAAAGGTACATAGGCCTTCTTAAATCAAACCCCAAGTGCACAAACTTCAAGGCAAAAAAAAAAATTCTGAATTTGCTTACTTAAAAATTAATTCTTCTTGGTCAAGAAAAAATTTATGGATAAAGTTGACAGCAGACTGGGAAAAGAAACTTGTACTATCATATTATATTAATATGATCATGGACTAATACATAAAATGTATAGAAAAAGAAAAAATAATTGCAGCAAAAAATGGACAAAAATATGAATAAGTGATTTATAAAAAAGAAAACTAAGACTGTTATTGAAGTGGTGCTCAAACTCCATCATTAGAGAATATATATAAAAATAATAACTGAATATCATTTTTTAAATTACAATGTTTTATTTTTCAATTATAATTGGCATACATTATATTAGTTTCATGTGTACAACATAGTGATTAAACATCTATATAACTTACAAAGTGATCACCCCGATTAATCTAGTACCCCTCTGACACTGTACATAGTTACTATTGACTATATTCCTCATGCTATACTCTATATCTCCATCACTTTCAATTGAATATTATTTTATCTCAATTGAGACTGGTAAAAATTAGAAATCTGTATAAATCCTCACAAAGTTCCAAAAGATCAGAATTCTTTGCAGCAGAAGGGATTTAAAGGCAATTTTATGTCCATCACTGCAAAAATGTCTAAGTAAAAGGAAGGGAAACATTTATAGAGTAAAATACAGAAGTAGCAGCAAGGATTGAATGTGACATGGCAAGTATAGATGGATCTTTTTAAATGGGCTTAGTAAAAAAAGTAAGAAACGCAATGAGATCTATTCCAAAATACCATTTATATAAACTTAAAATACAAGCACATAAAACAAGCACATAAAACAACAATACCAGGAATAGAGTGCTCAGCAACAAACAAAAGGATACCCTGTAAAATCTTAGAATGGCTTTTTTATGGAGATGGAAGAGAATTAGAAAATTTACATTAAGGAGAATAAAATAAGTAAAATAGATAAATGAACGAGAGAGAATGTCTTCAAAGATTTGGTAATCCAACTTTTTCTTCCCATTGGTCCATTTTAATTTCCAAGGAAATTTTTTAAATCTTTAATTTATTAAATCATAGATTCTGTGTTTGTTATTTAGGTGTCACTAAATAACAAAATATAAACATTTACTTGAAATTTAATTTTCAGCTTCATGTGAAATAAGAGTGATTTAGGTCCTTATGGTCTTCAATGTAACATGGATGTTACTTTGAGCTAGGTTTCAGTGACTCTACAAACTTTGCAATAAAATTTAAATGAAGCCAACACTTTCTTTCCTTGTGAGTTTGTTATCTGGATTTTTTCTGGTATTTTTATTCCTATACTTTCAAACTCTAGACCCAGTTTTTTTTTTTTTATAACTTGACTGCAAGTTGAAGATACACACATACTCCTACAGTGAGCTTCCCTTGGAATATGCAGAAACAGATTGTGAAATAAAAACCCCATGTGTGCCAAACATGTGGGTGTATTCACTTCTTCACTCTGCATAACCAACATGATTTTGTCTAAGACACAATTTCAGTGTGGGGGAAATACAAATGAGAACTTCAAAGATAACTTAGTAAATTTTCTTCAGTTTAGTAACAGTATTTCTGATGCTTTCTGCTGCCTAGAGTAGGAGAACTTCAACTTTTTTTGGCAGTGTATTGGTTAATAAAGAAAATACATTCTAATCATATGTGCTGGTAGCTTTGTGACCGGAAGAGGACATCCAGATAGAGCAAAGCTCAGGCCACCCTGGCCTGGTACCACCCTGTCTGCTTCCACAGCATCCACGCAAGGAACTACCCCCACCAGAGATCCACATCCACACATCCAATGGGTCCCCATGGGGGCCGCTCTCTGATGATTTCCTCACAAGCCTACCAGCCTCCTCACAACATTAATCTTCAACTGCTGATAATTCAACTATGGTAGAGAAAAAGTTTCTCTTCTGCGATTTATGATGAGTCATGCAGAGTGTTCTAAAACACAAAATTGCCAGGCAAATGTTTAAGAACACACTCATTTGTAATCAGATTAAAAACATCCATTTGAATTCAAAAAGTAAAGGTGCTCATGTCAAGTGAGTTCCATGTAATCATTTAAAGCCTGGCAGCTCTCTATCAGCCGTTAATAAATGCTTGTAAGTTGGAAAATTCACCTTTTTTAACAAGTGTCTCATGGTTCAGAACTGTTGACTAAAATGAGTCCTTCCCTCAGCCCTGAGGACTAGTTACTCATTCCACTGAGTAGCCGCCAAGATTGAATGACTTAACCACCCCTATGAGTAGAGAGCCACTAGGGTTAATCATTAACCAACCTGATGTGTGGAGAGGCTTCCCCAGTTTCCTTCAGATGTTCTATCCATTCTTACACTCCCCAGATTCTTGGAGCACTTCTGTCCTCTCTAAGTCTCCTCACACCTCAGGAAAACGGCCTCAAAAAGAATAAAACTTGAATATGCAAACTAGATGTCTGTTTTATTTAAATTCCAGTGTTCTGCTCAGAGGCCTCCTGGTTCTGCTGGGCCCCAGGGCAAATCTAAACAAACCTCAGGGAGACAATGTGTGCTGGGCCACTTCATGCAAGTCTCTACCTCCTTCACAGCTTTGGGGTAGGGTGAATCCACATGGGCATTTAAAACAACAAATTTTTCATATTTTTCAGGTGTCACTGAAACTTTCATTTAAAATATTTCCCAGAAAGACTCATCTCATTCATTTGCAGACGGAAATTGTAAAAAGCTTTAACCCTTTAAGATTACATACAGGACTCCCAAGAAGGAAGACACAGGCCTAGGAGACAAATGGGTTACTCAGCCTGGCCCCCACTGGCCTCCTCCACTGCTATCACAGACTGCTGGCCTCTTTTACAGGCCTCCCTCTACCCGCACCTTTCTTGGAGTAAAAGTGTACTTGAATAGTTTTCTGATTTATAAAAGTATGCCTGGACATTGTTCAAAACTGAAAAAAGCCACCAATATGCCTTCCATTAGCAATAACCATTACTCATATCAATGTTAATAATGATAATTTAATTAATAATATAGTTACTATTTCATTCCATATATACATATGTAATTTTTATACTCCATTATATAGAAAATCTACTGTATTTTCTATTCTACTTTGTTTCATGTCACTATTATTTTCTAAACATTACACATATTATCAAATATTCTTCAGAATCACAGATTTTAATAGCCACAAAAAAATTCTATCCTATGGATATACTATAATAATTAACTCCACTTAATTACATAACTAATATATGACATACAGAAATAAAAAAACTGAAATAAATAATAATCACCCACCCCTCCAACATCAAGTTAACATATTGGTGTTTGCCTCTCTAGATTCATTTAAGAGCATATAAATACAAATACATAAAGATGAATGTGGATTTTACTGTATCTTTTACTTTGTCATCTGATTTTTATGTAATAATATGTACTAATGAATATTTGCCATGTTATTATTTTAATTATTATGTTTCATTGTATTAAGGATATTAGCATGATATCCTTATTTAGACATTTAACTTGTTTCAATTACTTTTAGCTTGCTTCAACTTTATACATAAATCTTTATATACATAGGTAGTTAGTTCATTAATAAAAATTCTTAGAAATGATAATGCCAAAGCATCTTTTACACTTATTGAGGCTTCTCATTCGTATTGCCCAATTGTCCTGACAAAAAATTATTCTCAAATCTGCCATCAACAGTGTTTAAGAGTGCTCATATACCCACATCTTAAATAACACTTGACATTATATTTGTTAATTTTTTTATCTCATAGTCAAAATAATGTATTTTATTATCTGAATTTCCTTGTTTAATTACCATAAAGGTTAAGTTCTTCGTACCATTCTTGTTATTAAAATCATTCATTTTTTATTAGGTTAATCAGCTTTTCTTCACTTAAAAAATCACTTTTTTATTAAATGTTAACATCCCATATCATGTAAATTATAACTATTTTCTCCAACTTGTCATTTGTCCTCTGATTTTTTTTATTTCTTTTTTTTTAATGTTTCCATTATAAAAATTAAATCTCAGGACTTTGGGTTCTATAAACATGATAGACTGAGTTAGTACAGCCCTTCTCCTATCTCCAATCAATATAACCACATAGAAATTATAAACCAAAGTGGGGGAGGGGGAATTAAATACACAGCTTAGATTAAAAAGAGAAATTCCTTGAAGTGAAAAACAAAGAGCAGGATAAAACCATATGCCAATATTGTGACAATCCAGAGGCATGTCAGACTAAATACAGGCTTTAAAGCTCTTATGTTTTAATAGTTCCATAGGAAAGAGAGATATGGCTTTGGATCAAAACAGATATCATTCCCTAATACTAGACCAAGAAAGAGCAATTATCTTCAGAAAAGAGAAGACTAGAAAAAACTATACTTACTGGCTCAGAAAAATAATAAGAAAGCTTGTCCCTCCCTATTTTGCACTCTTAGTAGGACAAAAAGTCTCCCACAAGGGAGACTTTCATATCAGATAGGGATGTGGAGTCTAAATTTGTAACTGGTATGGAGCAGAACTCCCCAAGTACAGATATAAACAATAACAAAAATTTTAAAAATCCTAAACAAGAAAAAAATATCTAGAGTACATGGATAAATAAAATGTAAACCCACAATGCAGCAGCTCTTTCACAGCCCAGCATCCATGAAACTCCCACAGGAAAAAAAAAAAAGAAAAGAAAAGAAAAGAAAAGAAAAGAAAAGAAGAAAAGAAAAAAAAAGAGAAAAGAAAAGAAAAGAAAGAGAAAAAGAAACATCTCTGCTGAAAATTAACTCAAAATCCACAATACCAAAATGCACTCACTATTCACTGTGACAGTGATCCAGTTTACACAACAAACAGGCATAATAGAACTTTTGATAAAGAACAATCTTAAGGCCCTTAGATGATTATCTTTAAAATGATTAAAGAGATAAAAAAAAAGAAAAGGAAAAGAAATAAAACCATGTGGAAAGAGCAGAAAAACATGAAAAAATAGGTAAATGAACTTTGAGAAATTAAAATCTCACTGCATGATATAAACAACAGATTAAACATAACTAAGTTAATTAACTGGAAAAAAGAGGAGAAAAAATATATGAGACAAAGAGGTGAAAAATATCAAATAGAAGTTTTTTAAAAAGAAGAAAGTAATGTTCCTAGAGATAATAGATGATACTCTTCTAGAATTAATGAAATACATGGATATTTAGTTCAGGAATAATGAGTTCTAAAAATCATTTTAAAAACCTTACCTCTAGGCACATATAGTGAAACTCCAAAACACTGAAGTCAAAAAGAAACACCATAAAAGGGATCTGAGGGGAAAAAAAATAGATTATCTAAATGAACAACAATTAAACTGACACCAGACTTCTTACCAGTGACAATAGAAGCAAGAACACAATAGACTAATATCTTTTAAAGAGTTAAGAGAAAATAAATATCATCTTAAAATTCTATACGCAGCTAATGCATGACTCAAGGAGGGGAAATAGTCGTTTTCGTTTAAAGACTGAGGTAGTGAAAGTTCACATTATAACAAAAAATACCTATTAAAGAAAATAATTCAGGGAAAAGAAAACTGAACCAAAGACAGGATTGGGATGCAATAATCAAGGGTAAGCAAAAAAATTGGTAAATGGATGGAAATGGAAGGGTAATGTTATATGAGCATAGAATAAAAAAATAAAATTAATAACAACAGTAATGACTTATTTGGGGGACTTAAAACAGGTAAAACTAAAACACTATAAAAAAGAAACATGGGTATGGGAAAAGGAAAGATTAGAATTAAAATGTTCTAAAATCCTTGAATTATTCAGGATAATGTTATTGTTGTAGTTGTTTTAATTAACTATGCATGTTAAAAATTAAAATATAACCAATAAAAGAATAGAAATAGAATAAATAAATTTTAAAAACAGTTGAAGCTAAAAAAGGCAATAAAGAATTTATTAATAAGGGAAAGTAAAAAATAAAAAAAAGCAGAGAAAACACATGGTAAATAAAAAACATAAAATAAGATGGTAGCTGTAATTTCAAAATATTAATAATCCTATAAATTAATTAGATTTAATGCATTAATTTAAAGAAAAAGAAATTCTCAGATTAAATATTTATAAATCTGGCCATATGCTATTTACCAAAGACTCACCTGAAACATAATGACATAAATGTTCAAAGTGCATGGATGAAAAAAGATATGCTGGATATATCTTTCAAACTAAGAAAAATAAAACGGTAGCAATATAAATAACAGAAAAGATAAACTAAAAAAAATGCAGACACAGAGATAGATATCTATATCTATAGAGATATAGATAATCATTATATAGGAATAAAGAATTCACCAGGAAAAATAATAACTCACACTTAAGAGCACTTACTATGTGAAAGACACTGTTCTAAGTGCTATACATACATACATACATACATACATACATACATACATATATGTATACACACACACATATTTAATCTTCACAATGATTCCAGGGCATAACCCATTTTATAGATGAGTATACTGAATTACAGGAAACAAACGACTTTTTCAAGGTCCAGAGCTAGTAAATGGCATAGTCACAATTCAAACCCAGGCCATCTGGTTCCAGTGTGTCTAAACTATGCCTTTTTTTTTTTTTTTTTGCTAAAACAACACAGCTTTGAAATAAATGAAGCACATATTTATAGGATTATAAAGAAAAATAAGGAAATCCACAATCATAATGGAATTTTTAATGTCTCAGTATCTAATTAAGTGAATAAAAAATTAGTGAAGATATAGAACACAATTAAAATACATGATCTAATGGCTCTATATAATACACTATTCACAACAATTAGAGAATACACATCCTTTACAAGCAGCATGAAACATTTAGAACAATAGATCACATAAAAGGTTGCAAAGCAATTTGCTATAAATCCTAGAGAACAAAAAGCATAGAGGCATGATCGCTGACTACAGTGTCTAAATTAGAAATCAATAACAAAAAGATAACCCCAAATGACCCATATATTTGGAGATTTTAAAACACACTTTTAAGTATATTAAGGGTCAAAGGACAAATCATAATATATATAATACTTTTTTTAAATGATGACAAAAATCCTGCATACCAAAAGTTACAGAAGGTAATTAAAGTAGTATGTAAAGGAAATTTTATATCCTTAAAAGTGTATATTAGAAATGATAAAAGATTAAAAATTAATGAGCTTTGTTGTGCAAGTAAAGATAAAGAATACAAGAAGAAATAAAGAAGAGAGAAGATGATAAAGAGTAACTAATAAAATAGGACCAAAAAAACTCTGGTAAGTTGTCTTTTCTAGAAGGTTTTATTAAATTTATTGTGAGAAAGAAGGGAGATCAGAAGCCTCCTGTGTGATCCTCAGCAGGTTTCCTAACCTCTCTGGGTAGCAGTGTGCTCACCTACAAAGTTAGTCAGTTAGATCAACTCAGAAATTTTGCTCTTCCAAAATTCATTGTTCACCCTTTCGAGAGACCATTTACTAAGGAGAGTAAGTATGGAATTGTAGAACAAGTAGCACCTAGGGTTGTTGATAGGGGACATGAAATGTCTTTGGTGTTTATGTGATGACTATAATATAATTAGGAAGTCAAGAGACACATCCTAAGGGCAACTCCTCCTTTTGTCTCCTGAGATAGAATTAGGAAAATTCCCAAATGAGCAAAGAAACCTCATTTATTCAAAAGCCTGTTCCTAGAGAATTCATAATTAGCACCTTTAGAGGTTCTAAGACTATTGGATGCTGTGTGAGTCTGAGTCCCAAATATACTGCAAGCTGAGGACAGGTCCCGATAAAGTACAGACACTGAAAAATATTTGTGAATAAATAAGCTAAGATGAAAATGCAAAGTGATGCATGAAAGGAAGTCCTAATCCAGATTTCAGAATAAAGCCAGTTTAATCAATCACTCAGTTCATTTTTTAAAAAAAAAGTTGGACTAAATGCCTACGAGCCCATCTTTAAGTTACATTGAATTGTGATTGACAACGATGGATAGTCTGACAAACTAGAAAACAGCCTTTCCCATGTGTCTATAAGTATTAAGGCAGGAAGGAACCACAAAAACGTAAGTATTGTAAATGCAGCCCTAAGGTTTTTTATGACCTTCTGCCTAGAGAATGACAGATTGAATACAGTCCAGGATTTGAGAAAAAGATATTTACCATGTGGACTGGTTCCTTGAGAAGTAGAAGTGTGCTTTCTTTAAAATAAGTACACCATAGCATTTAGTTTGATCTATGTTAACTCAGGTGTGTAGTAGGTCTTGTTTGAAAGGGATGAGGGAGAAAGATGTGCTAAATAGCACTGAAAGTACCCAGTGCCCCATTACACAGACCAGTGTACAGAATTATAAAAAGCTCCAAAAGGTGAATCTATCTTAATCTCATAAATAATTAAAAGCATCAAAAATATAGAAATCTGTACAGATCCAAAATTGGGCTTCCTGCTCCTTTCAAAAACATGAGGAAACTCAAGTCAATCCAGAAAACTTCAGCTAATGGGGCTCCTCCCCTGAATGACTTAACCGAGTGTGTCTTCCCAGAGCAGTCCACTCTCCATCTGTCAATATTAAGAGGGTTAGAGAAGCCAAGTTCCTTGTACCCATAATGCCACTTTCCCCGTGAAGCTCAGCCTTAATTACGGGTAAACTAAGCTATAATGGAACGTTTGGGGTAGATCCAGAAGAATAAATCTGACAAACAATTTTCAGTTTCCTGTCTCAGACCAGAACAGGAAAGTCAGAAAAATTCTCTTCGGGAAAGAAGGCTGAGTAATTGTTTTGGAGATAGTATGGCAGCTTCGCAGAGGCTTAACTACTTAAATGAACATATCCAACAGCCCTGGGCCATTCTGACTTTCCTGAGCACTCGATCTATAAATGGGTCAGCTCATTTGGAATATTAACCAGGGCCAATGCTTGGGGCATGCCACCCACACTACAGTGCCCTTTCCAGGAGCCCAAGGACCTGCTGCTTCTTGGTGCCCGGATCTTGGCCAAGTAATGGGAGAAGGTCCTTCCTCCCCACTCCTTGTTCCTTTATGAGTTTGTCTCTCGCTTGCTGCCTGCCAACTTTGCCAGCCCCCCAGGAGAAGGGCTCCTATGTCCAGCAGTAAGCTATGTCCTCTGAAACGCTGCCAAGCCAGTCAAAGAAATCAAGATCCATGATTTTCTCATTCAAGGGGAAGAAGAGAGGACAAGAATCCTTTTATTCTTTTCCTCAAGTCTGTAGGTCTTCATTTGCCTTCAGTTTCTTCAATATCCCTTCAAAATGCTGGGAACTAACTTGAAATCATTTTACCAGGTTCATGTTCTTATGCCAAAAAATAAAAATTTGAGGGCAAAAACACAAAAGAAGGATGCTTCTTTGTGTCTCTATTATCTCCCTTGAGGTGCCCCGTCTTCCTCTCTCTCCACCCCTCTCATTTCCAGGTGTGTGTCGGGCAGCCAGAATAGCTCCGTATTCCACAGAGTCATGTATTTTTAAATGTCGGTCTTTAAAGGGCATCGCTGCCAATGGTTCAGTCGCATGGCAGGGACTTAATTACCTAAATGAAGAACCCTCGAAGAAATGCATGTTGGCTTTTTTTCTTTCCACAACTCTACTTCAATTTGTATTTTTCCCCTTCTAATTGAAATTAATTCCCCTTGCTGTTTTGTGTTACAAAACACCTGGTCGGGTTATTATTCTAAAAAGGTAATTATAAAATTAGAAGGCTAACCACGATGCAGATTTCCTGAATCGCAGGTGGCAATGGTACTAGTGCCGATGAAAGAAATAACAGTCACAAACGCAAGCTAAATTCTTTTGCAAAGAAACACACACAGTGTAGCAATGCCCCAAATCAGGTAATGCCTAAAGGCTTCCACTGTCAGAGAGAGCGTGCTGGACATCGTGGTACAGCGTCCAGATCCCCCTGTAGGACTAACAGACACATTCCCTCACCTGCGCCAGAGCACACTCAGCTGTCAGCCCGTGACGACTGCCTTGCCCACAGTCACACCTGCTTCTGCGGGCAGCTGGCTCTATTTACTGGTCCCCCTGAGCCTTCTCACCCCAACTGGCAACAACTCTTGAGGGCCATCCCATCTTCGGAGTTCCCTGTGGAGTCGTCCAGAGGACTTCAGTGAGATTGCATCACTACCCATCTTCCTTTGCCTTGTCCTGTCTCCTTCCTACCCTTTCCCTTCTACAGGTATAAACCTCAAGAGCACTTCCTAAAAAGCCTCCTGCACACAGTCATTCTCAGGCTGAGCTCCCCAGAGAACCCAACCTGCAACAAAGGGAAGAAGAATTGGGCAAAATAAAATTGATCTTGCATTCACTGAGTCTTCCATTCAAGTGAACACTAATCCACTTTTCTCATTGCTAAGTCTTGTAGACATATTGATACCAGATCACTCATGGCTGCTCACATTAGTACCAGCCCAAAGTCCAAGAAAAAACCAAGATTACAGCCCTGGGAGCTAAGCAGGGAAAGGAGCAGTCATTGGCTACATATATTAACAGCCTCAAAAATATTCACATTTTTTGACCCAATAAATTACATTTTTATTTATGGATATGCTTATAGCCAATGCATCTAATTCCCAAAATTACAGGAGATGGTTTACAAAAGTACTTATTACTATTCAGCAAATCAAACTACATATGTAATCGATGTATGGCAAAATAAAGACAACATGAAGGCAGAAATAAAGTGAATCCAAAAGAATGGCCATAACATTAGGCCAGATTAAGGCTTTCAGAGGCCTCTATCCCCATGAAGGCAATTGAAACAAAAGCAATACCAGACTAAACACAAAACATATATCTGCATTGAAATTAAAATAGCTTTTTTCTTAGATTCCCTGCTTGTAAAATTCTCCATGGGTATATTGAAAATGAAAAAGAATAGCAATTAACATTTGGGCACCAGTCATGTGTTTGAACTGCCTATCAGCTAATCCAGACTGCTGAATTTTAATGCCATTGCTGACGATGGACTGATCATTTGACTTCAGGAAGAACTGTGGCTAGTTAAGCAACACTGTATATAGTCAATAAGGAACAAGGCGGTGCCTGAGAAGAAGTGAGGCTGCTTTGGGGACTGTGGCCTGAGAAGAGGTCCCTTGAAGGGCCCTGTGTAGGGTGGCAGATGCAAGCTACAGAGGACCTGAGAACACACTCCTGCCCTGCCAGTTCCTAGTGCATCCCCTTTCCCACCCAGGAAGCTGAGAGCAACATTCCAAACACGATTCAGAAAAAAAGTCATTTTAAGGAGCCTAGAACAAGTTGATCTAAGCTCTGGTGGTCCAGCTAGATCCCAGGATTAAATGGAGAAGGCCTAAAGGAGTGGAAGGCCTGTATAATTTGGCCCACTGGGCTGCTATCACAAAATACCATAGAATGGATGGCTGGAACAACGGACATGTATTTCGCACAGATGTGAAGGCTGGGAAATCTAAGATCGAGGTGCCAGCAGATTTGGTTCTTGATGAGGGCCCTCTTCCTGGCCCACAGACAGCTTCCTTCTCACTGTATCCTCACATGGGAGAGATGGAGGGCTCTGGTGTCACTTCCTCTTCTTATAAAGGCACTGACCCCATCATAGGGACTCCACTCCCATGACCCCATCTAATCGTAATTACCTCCCAAAGGCCCCATCTCCAAATACCAACACATTGAGAGTTAGGGCTTCAACATATGAATTTCAAAGGGACAGTATCTTTCAAGCAATCCTATTTTCCACACCGGACCTTTCACAAGAGTTGAGCAGCATTTCCAAGTACATCCTCCATCAAACAGCTGGAGAGCAAATGCTGCCTGTTTGGTCAGAGCTCTGTGCATTGATGTCAGCTGACGTACAGGAGGGCTTGGAGATTCCAAGGAGAAGAGCCACCCAGTTAAGGAGGGGCCCCACCACTGATTTGCACTGGGTCATGAGAATACCTGCCGGCAGGGCCAAGGTTCTCCTCTGGGGGAAGGTTTCCAACATAAGGATGAATGAGTGATCCAGCTCTTTGACATATTCAGTCACAGAGTTCTACGTCACAGTGACTCTTTGTCTTAAAAAAAACTTTTAAAGCAGGAATTATAAATTGCTAAATAGACTTTAAAAACTGTTTTAAGCATCAGTAAAGCACCTATAACCCAGAGAATACCAAATATTTAGCTCTAGGAATATATCCTCTAAACTGTCATCCTCAATGTCATAAAACATTGTGCATAAAGACATTCCCTACGGTTATTTATAATAATAATGACCTAGAAACAACTTGAATGACCCTCAAATTGAATGACCTTTACTTAATACAATTAAGTAAAGAGCTGCTAATATGGCTAGTAAGCATTCGACAGGTTCATAAAACTTCCAGGGTGGCATCTAAAATGGAACACAAAGCAGAGGTCAGAAATGGATCTACTGATTCATTAAGGTCAACCCAAGGCCTCCTTGAGCCACCCCAGTGAGGGAACCCACACTCGGGTAAGAACTGGCACACTGGCCAAGGGACAAGTCTTCCTTCTCAAAACAACAACCCCAGGTTTTGATTCAAACTCAGCTGCTAACCTGCGTGAGTCTCATTTCACTTCCTAAGTCAATGTCTGAATTGAACCCACTGCTGCATTTCAGTGACTATAGAAGAAGAAATAATAATGAAAAGGGCAAGTCTCACTCTTCCTGTGTGAAATCTCACAGCAATTTCTGGAATGGAAGTGGTACTGCCTCTAATTTCCCCTGGGGAGCCTGAAACAGGGGCAAAGTTCTTATCCCTACAGAAAACTAACTGCCTCCCAGCTATGGAGATCTATTTTCAAAAACAAAATTCAGAACCTATCCGCTCGACTTCAGGGACAGAATATTTGGAGTTAGAGCTGTTCTGAACAACCAGGACTTCTGATTCACAGCAAATGGCCCTTCCTTATCTGGCAATCAGAGTGTGGCCACACAGTGCTACATACTGAGAAACCCAGGAGCTGTATTTCTCAAAACTCCTTAGGACAGAAATGGGCAAAACGGTTTTTAATTACTTCTAGGTATGAGACAATGAGTAAAGCGGGATTTAGATGCCAAAATGGTAGAGCTTCTAACATATTTTAATGGTTTACATGAATTATAAAAGACTCTTTGAAACTAGAGCTGTTTAAGACTCTCCTAGCCAAGGAGTTGTGTTAGTCACAGCTGTCGCTGCAGTTCTGTGTGCTGTGAAGGGAGCAAGAATTCAGGAGATTCTTGAAATGCCACTTTAGGGCTGAATTTCTGAGGCAATATGTATGTTGTGAACAGCACTGATGCCACAGGGCTCTACCTTTTACATCCAGGGCACTCCTTCAAACAAACTATCCCCAAAATTTGTCTCCCAACCAGAGAAGCCAACATAGGTGTGTGTTCCTTTGATTTCAAGGCTTGGTCTTTCTAGGGATATAAACCTCACAGATAGGATATTAGCTTAAACTATCACTAGCCCCTTTTGTGTACATTCCAGATTCAAGTTTTGTGAGAGGAAAAGAGAAGGTACAACTAGGACAATGATTGCCTGAGAGGGTTGTAGAGAGAGAATCCCTGAGGAGATATGAAAGGTCCCACAGTGAGCAGGCCCAGACTGCTGGGTTCAAACTCACCCGCCATGGAGCAGGCACCCAGCTTTCCCTGCCTCCATCATCACTATCAGGAAAAGGAGGGCTAGGCCTGCACCCAGCACCCTTGTCCACAAAGACGGCTTCCTTCAAACCCCAGAATATCTACCTCTGGAGCAAAGAAAATAGAGGATACCTAAGGATTTGGAGAGGGTCAGTGACAGTGATGAGGACCCCCCCCCCCTCATCACTGGTGGGCAGGATTAGATGGTGGGACCATAGCCTTTCCTGGGGTCTTATGATCACAGGTTCACATTCTCTCAGTCAAGGGACTATGAGGACAGAGGGAAACTAAGCAAATATAAACTAAACTGTAAAGTCCATGAGGGCAGGCATTATGCCTATCCTCTCGCCACTGTATCCCCGGCACAGGGCTCGCTATGCAGTAGGGACCCTCTAACGAGCCTTGGATGAAAAAATAAACCCCGCTGGCCCTCACGACTGATTTGGGGTCCCCTCTCCTCCCCTGTATTCCCTGCACACCCTCTGGAAGTTGCCTCTGGTGTTGGAGAAAATAGGTGACCTTTGCAGCTTCTTTCCCCCAACGAGAGACCAAGTTTCCCTTTTGGGATCACAGAAACTGGGGTACTGTAATGTAAAGTTACCAGGACAAGCAGGTAGCACACACCCTGCCCCAAACCTAAGACAGGACCTGCAGCCTTTAGAAGACAGAGGTGGCCCCACCATAGCCCACCTCTCAAGATTGCCCCATAAATGTCCCTGGGGCTCCAGTCTCCCACTTTCTCTAGAACTGCATCCGCCAAACTGCACCCTACCTATGCTCTGTGAAGTTCACTTAATAAGACTCTGCCTTCTCCCAATTTTCTATAATAGGCCTGCACTGGTTTTATAATGGGAAAAGCCCACTCTGTTTTAAACTGTGTTAAAATAAATTCAAGTTTTTTAAGGTGAAACAGAAACTTTGCTCCAGTCTTACTGCTCATGGCTGTGAAACCAGGGAACTTATTTTGGTGCCATGAATACCCACTCCAGAGTCCCATATGGCCTGTGCATAAGCAAATGCATTCTACTTTTTTAAAGGGCTGTACGCAGTTTCACTCTGCATTTCAAATAGAAATAAAACTTGTCAGTTTTTGTGAGGGAAAAAAAAAAAAAACTACCCAAGATCTATGTAACTAACCCTTCCTTTCCCCCATGGTTCAGCCCTCGTCCATGGAAATCATTTTGTTAAGGAATTGGCTATCTATGATCTGAACTACTTCAGTCTTGCCCCATAGAGCCACTCACACGTTTGTAAAATGCCCAGGGTTGCTCTCAGTGATCTCTTTCTGCACTGTCTCCCTGACAATGCCCCCTTTATTTTTACACTCACACAACAATGACTGAGGGCCGATTATATGTCAGCCACTGGGCTGGGGGACAAAATTTCCCAAGAAACAAAGAAACCCAAAACTCCCCTTCCCTGATGCAGCCCATGTCAGAAACAAAGGGACTTGTCCAGGGATCAGTCAGGGATATTCAAACAAGACAGCAGTTGGCTGGGCAAGACTCTGGTCTGGCCAATGTGTTTAGAGAGTTGAGAGGAATCCTCACCCAAAAGGCTCATTCTGCAAGGGAGGAATTTTGGAGCCAGCAGCTTCCTCCGGGGCTAGCACTGGGGACAGTGGGCCTTGCATGCAGTGCCAAACCACCCTCCAGGCCAGCTAGACCCAGGCTTACTCCTGCAAAGCAAGGGTATCAAAAGAAGCATCAAAGTATCATAGGAAAAATCAGAACCTTGCTCAACTACTTAACACTAATTTTATAATTTTTTTATTTTTATTAAATTACATATGGGTAAAGGGAGAACCATCAACATTTTCATTTCCAGGGACCCCAAAACTACTCTTGATGTGGCTTTGGCCTCATATTACTCTAGCTTTGTGTCACCCTCTGCTCTTAAGTGTACAGTAGTCATCCATAACCACTGACTTCCCTTTCCACCAGTTCAGACGCAGCTTACACTTTGCCCTTGGTCTGGCATGGGCTGCTGGGAGTCTACTTTCTCCTTCTCAGAGTCCCTCCTCCTCTGGTTGTTTTCATTTACATGCAAATCTTAAGCAAACTACCTGCCTAGAATAACTTTGACTGTTGAAATACACACAGACCCACGCAATTGCTCTCAGACTCTCTGTCTTGCCCCTCTTTCTTTTTCAGACACCTTTCTCTCTTTCGCCTGTCCTTCACCCAGGTATGTCTCTCCACTCTGTGCCACCCTTACACCTGAGCCATCCCATTGGGAGAGCAACCTTGGGACGGCCTTGCTGCCCACGTACAGCTATTCTCTAACTTCCTCTGCTCTTGTGCAGTTGAACTCCTCGAGCCCATGTGCTGTCTTCCTGGAGTCACCACCTGGTCATTCCACTCCTTACCTCCTGCCCCACCTTCACTGCAGCCATTAAAAAAAGGCCACCACTGTCTCTATAGATTTGCCAATGGCCTTTTGGTCACTAAATCACAGCACCTTTACTCAATCCATAATCTCTCTGATAATTCTGATACTAACTCTAATAATGACAACAGCTACCATTTATTGTGCCCTTAAGATGTTCCAGCTGGTAGCTAAGCCCTTCATGTTCACTGTCTTATTTAATCTTCAACAGTGCTATGAACTGGCAATTAAAGAAGGCCACTCCGTTGAGAAATGAGGTTTGTCTCCTTTCTTTGAATCTAGAACTGCTTGACCAATAGAATACAGCAGAAGTGCTGCTGTGCCAGCTTGCATGCTTCACCTTTAATGGACTGGCAGCCTCCACTTTCTGTCCCTTAGAACACTCAGCTTGGCATGGAAGTGACTGCAGTGTATGAGCCCACCGTACCTCATCTGCCCACCTTCACCCCCGCTACTCTTCAGCATGCCTCCCCTGCCCCCCATGAAATGCCTCACTCTGGCAGGGTACCCTCTTCCACCAACACAAGGGTTATGGTAGGAAGAGAGTAAGAGCAGAAGTGGAACTGAACACCCAAGAAACCTGTCTCACTTACCTGTGAGGCCGCTACCCACTCTGCCCCTTCCTGATCAACCTACCCTATGAACTCGGAATGCTCAGTGCCTAAAATCACCATCTTGTCATTTGACCTCTACTATCTTGCATTGTTAATTACCTGGGCCACATGCATGTGTCTTATCTTCCCAGAGAGACTGAAACTCATTGTTTTCCCAATATATTATCAGCATCTTGGACAGAAGAACTATGCAAACAGTAGGTGGTCAATATCTAATGAAATGAAAATGAGATTGTCCCTATTCTTTCTTATTTAGGAATGTAAAATAAGTAAATAGATGCATATGCAGCTGGTCCAAACATAGACAACTGGCACCAAACAGGCTACTCCAGTGGTTCTCAAACTTTGGTCCCCAGAGCAGAAGCAGCAGCAGCAGCATGATTGTGCCCCAGACCTACCAGGTTCCAGCAATCTGTATTTTATTAAGCCCTCATGATGATTCTGATTCACCCTAAAGTTTAAGAACCACAGGTTAAGCTCAGTCATAAGCCAATCAGAATCTATCCATTCTTTCTGGTTATAAGTGGTGCACAGCAGGCGACTCTTGCCCAAGCTCCCAGAACCCTGTAGAGAAAAAACCCTACTTAAACTCATCACGTGACCTCTTTCTTTATTGCCTGTGCTGCAGTCACAGGCACATAGAAAAAGCTGCTCTTTTGCCTAAAACTCCTTCCCCTTCAGTCCATCCCTATCTTTGCCTCCCTAACTGCTCCTCAAACATGACACCACGTCTCAGACTTTATGTCTAGGTCGCTGTTTATCTGCAGTGTCTAAGATGCAGGTCTGTGTGGGCGCTGCCTCACACGAGCTTGCACAAGCTCACTGATAGCATCACTTCCTGACTCCATGTTTGGTGTCACAATGTTGATAGCCTGAAATCAATACTGAGGGGAGTGTGTATACCACAGAAATTGGCAAATGCTCAAAATCAGGAGTATTTTATTCAGAAAGTTGGTTGTTAAACAATTACCAGCACAACACTGCCAGCCAAGTACCTGGCACATCATGAGTACTCCACAGTAATGACTGAATAAATGGTTAGGAAACAGAATGAATGAATCAACAGCAAGGGAGGAATATCCTTCCGTGGCAGGGGCAAAACCTCCGAGTAACTTTATTCCCGTTGGTGCGTCAGCGCCCTTGTCTTTTCTGAGAGCAATCATTTTATCAAAAGATCAAACTGTCAAAAATTCATTCACATTCCCAGTTCCATATACACATACAATATAAATTAAATCACATCCCAGTGAAAACCATTCTCCAGCATCACGGTGGAACAGGCATTCTAGACTGTTTTTAATAATCTATTGAATGCTGAAGATCCTTGGTTGAAATCCCAAACACCACAGGTAAATAATGCCAATGTGTGGAGGGCCCAGTGAAAGGCCCCCTGGGGTCCACATGGCCCACATACAGGCATTCAAAGTAAGAATTAAATGAATAACCTCACTGACCAAACAAAAAAGCATCCATGAGCCTTACTAGGTCAGCCAGCATCCTCTGTACTTTGGAGGTTATTGCAGGCTATTAGTACAGCAATTTCGTTTCTCTTTCTTGCAAACCCTATTCTTTCCTAGCCATCAAAGCACTGGAAGCTTGCCATATGTGATCTCAGGGCTTTTCTATATTTCTCTTTCCTCCACTTTTCTCTCCCTCCTTTTCTCTTTTGTTTCCCTTTTTCCCTCTCATATTTTTCGGCACTTAAAAAAATGAAATCAGGTGGTCATGGCTGCCACAGAACTCTCCCAAGGGGGTGGGACAAGGCAAGAATTCTTGCTGTCCTCACTTCTAGTGAACACTGTACTGGAGATGTTACCTAGCTCAGTAAGACAAAAGGAAAAAAGAAAAGGCATAAATATTAGAATAAAAGAAATGATATTGCTATTGTTCACAAATGATGTGATTGTATATATTAAAAATAATCTACAAAACAAATCTAATGAATTTAGCAAGATTACTAAATTAAAAATCAGTACTCAAAAATCATATTTATGTATGCCAACAATTAGAAAATAAAATTTTTTAAAATGTCATTTTTAATAACACCCCAAAACGTTACTTATCAAGTAAATCTAAAAATATATGTGAGACCTGTAATAGAAAAGTACAGAACATTCTTGAGAGAACTCAGAAAAGGCTTAAATAAATGAATTTATATACAATTTTCATGGATTGGAAGCTTCAATACTATAAAGATCTCAATTTCCCCACAATGATATATGGATTTTAATACAATCTTTATTAAAATCTCAGTAGGGGTGTGTGTATGTGCGTGTGTGCGTGCGTGTGTGTGTGTGTGTGTGTGTGTGTGTGTGTGTGTGTGAAAAATGAAAAACTGACTCTAAAATTTATACGAAAAAACAATGGTCAAAAGTAGCCAAGATAGACTTGAAAAACAACAAAGATGGAGAACTTACACACTAGATACCAAGATTTATCAAAAAGCTACATCAGTAGAAACAGAACGGCATTGTACTAGAATAAAAATATATAAGATGAATGGAACAAAATTAGTAGTCTAGAAACATACAATAATAAATAATCTAGGAAAAGATTTCTGATAAACGTGTGATAGGAGAGCAATGAGGAAAAGACATTTTCAGTAAATGGTGCTGGGTCATCTGGATGGAAGAAATAAATCCTGACCCCTTCTGTACATAAAATCAATTCCAAGTCAATTAGAGATCTAAATGTATAGGGTAAAACAACATGTACATTCATATACACTGCTTCAGGGATCCCTACATTAGCATCCCCAAGTCATATGCTCTCCTTCAGTTCATATTACAGAAAGCCAACCAGGTGATCTTAAATCACAAATTGGATTATATTAGGCTATCTTCAACAGTTCCTTAAAGCTCTCAAAATAAAAACCAAAACACTTAGAATGGCCTTTGAGGCCCTATACAATCTGGCCTCTTCCACATTCTCCAGCTTCATTAGTCCATTTTCTTCCTTGCTCACTCACCTTGTAGCCACTCTGACTTCTTTCTTCCAGCAAATACAAAAACTCTTTTCTGCCTCAGGGCCTTTACACCTGCTGTTTCTTCTGCTTGGTGTTCCTTCTCTCCATCTTACTCAACTCTTTGCTTATCTGATTGTTTTTTTCCTTTATCAACTAAAATACCGCTTACACAAAGAGATCTTCCTTGACTTCCCAATCTGAAGTAGGTAACCCTACTATATTCCTTGAATGCTCCCTGAAATTTTCCTTAATTGTCTTTTTTTGTTCTATGTCTGGGCTCCTCAGTTTGTGTTAGCACCATGAGGGGAGTGATTGCATATGTTTTTATTGCTACTGCATCTCCTTGCATCATGCCAGTCTTAGTAAATATGTGTCATTTGAGTATTCACATCATTCTTACTCTGGAATAAGATAAAGGGCAAAATTAGTTACAATTCATTTTAGTCCTGAGTGACAGAAAACACAAAATAATGTCTCAAATAGGATAGTTGTTAATTTCCCCCTCATGGAAAAGAAGTCCAAGGATAGAAATTCTCCAAATCCATCCTCCAAATCTTACAACCATTAATATGTATTTCTTACTCACAGAGCAGCAGATTATCTGCTATGACTCTGCTTGACATGTTTCCTTCTCCTAGGACACAGGCTGAAGGATCAGCCAATACATGGCAGGCACATGCTGTCTTGTAACACAGAGAAAGATCAAGAGATTTCCAGAAATGTTAAGTGGCTTTTAAAGCTTCTGAGTGGGTGTGGCATACATCACTCTGCTCATATTTCATTGGCCAAAACAAGTCATATGGTTAAGTCTAACAATAAGAGGGGGGAAGTCTATGGGGAAGCACTGCTAATCACATGGCAATGGGTGCAAATAAATTATTCTTATACAAGAGGAAATGAATGAGAATATCAACTACAGAAAGTTTCATAAAGTTATCAGGGCCCAAGATCCTTGCTGCTGTGGAATCCTCAGCAAATTTAGTGCATTTTCCAATGCACTAAACCCAGCCAGCACATCTGTAGCCCACGCAGCAGAAATGAGGGAGGGGAAAAAAAGAGCATGCTCCCTCCCTTTCACTTACATTCCATTGGTCAGACTTAGTCTTTTAGATAGCCACAAAAGAAGCCAGAAAGTGTAATCTTTATTGTAGGAAGCCATATGTCCAACCAAAAACTATGGGTCTAGAACTAAGGAAGAACATGAGAGCAGACATTGTGAGACAACTAGCATCTCTGCTACAGAATCTATATCTCTTCTATAGGAATCTCTTCTATAGAAATCCCATGGTGTGTGGAGGAAATAACTATCCTTCTAAGTTGTACCACAAGCAAGACCTCCAATCCAGAAAACCAAACAAATCATATTGTACTCATAAATTTAATAAATGTTTAATAATAAACACTTTTTGTGTGCTAGAAACTCATAAAAACTGCAGAATAAGATATGAACTCTTTCTGCAAGAAGCTCACTTTCTTTTGATCCTGTCTGTATCAGTTAGCTACTGCTGTATAACAAACCAACCCAAAACTTAGTGATTTAAAGCAACAAGTATTGCTCATGAGTTTATAGCTTATATAAGTGGTTCTGCTTAGATGATCTCAGCTGTGTTCACTCATGAATCTGCAATCAGCTACTGAGGAAAGCTTTATTGATCTTTGATGGCCTTATCTGAGAAATTCAATTTGAATTGATTCTGGTTCACATCACCTCCCACTCTCCAGCAAGCTGGCTTGGGCTAGATGACATTGGTAGAGGATGGAATCCTAAGAGAGACAGGTGAGTGCACAAGATCTCTTGAGGCTTACCTTCAAAACCAACAACAGTCAATGCCACCAACTTCTCTTGACAAAGTGAATCACAATGCCAGCTTGGATTCAGAGGTAGAGCAATAGACTTCATCTCTTGATGAGAAGAAGTACAAAATTATTTTGTGAAGAGCATAGACACAGAGAGGGGTAGATAATAGGAAGCATTTTTGCAGTCTACCAGAATATCACATTTCTTCATTTTAAAGGCCTTTCACCATAATAATATAATTGAATCAAAAGGCTTGACTGCCCCTCTAGAAACCAACCCAACAGATTTTTAAAAATTTATTCTGTCCTATACATAAGTGTTACTGGAAATCCCAGGGGACTTGTAGAACAACAACAAAAAAATTAGGAATCTCTGTTATATGAACTGTGACCTCCTATGCGGGAATGAAACACACTGGAGTGGAACTAATGATTTCTTTTGAAAGTCACTTAGATATTTCAAATAAGACTATAATGTTCCACCAAGGAACAGTTTTCAAGTTCATATATTTTATGCATGCTTATTAAATATATTTTATTTATGTACATATGTATAACTAACCATATTCAGTAGAACAATACAAATATGCAATCAATATAAAAGCCAAAGGAATAAACAGAAAATCAATCTTTTGTGTTAAACCTTGGCAAAAATAACTATTGATAAGATTCTGGAATAAAGAGGAATGCTTGGGTTCCAGATGTTTTGTGGCTATAAAAATACCACTAAAGTTGGAATATGTAATAAAAAATTCATTCTGGTTTCAAAACTGGAATAATCATTTTTCAAAAGAAACTATACTTAAACACTTAAAACTCTTCACCCTGCTTCATCCTGGCTCGCAAATTATCATTATGAGAAATTAATAACTGTAAAAGAAAATGACAATATATAAATTTTAAATCTGGAAGGGATGAATTCTGCTTATAGAAGTGACTGACCTCCGAGACAAGCTGTTTTAGAACACATTCTAGAAAGAGGAAACTAGCCCAGAGGAAGTAGAGAAAATAGTGGTATTTACAGGCTGCCCTCCCATACAATGCCCAAAGTGCTCAAAATCAATGTCAGTTAAAACATAGAGAACAGAGAAGTTTGAGGAAAGACTTTAAAGTCACCTACATTGGCCAAAACTAGGCACTTGCTTGGATCCCTTCTCCTAGCCTTCCTGCCAAGAATTGCCTCCTAGATCAATCTTTCTTTGCAAACAGAAACTGAAATGATGGTGTGGTAGATTAATTGCAATAATGGCTCAGTTTATTTTCATATACCTTTGGTAGTACCCTCCCCAACCTACACTGGTCTGGGCCTGGCCATGTGACTTGCTTCAGCAAATGAGACAGAAGCAAATGGGGCCCAAGCAGAGACTTGAAAAGCACTTTCTCTTTGGAGCTTGTTCACTTGCTGCTCTTGGCTTCCTGTCACCATGTGAATAAGCCTGAGCTAGCCTACAGAAGTGAAAGACACCCCATTCAATCACACCCCTTGCCCCAGCCAAATGCCAGCCAATGGTCAGATATGTGAATGGGACCATACAGAACCAGTTAGGCCCTAGCCAACCCAGCAACTGACCACAGACACATAAGTGAATCCAGACAAGACCAGACTAGTTCACAATAACCACCTGAATAAAATTGTGAGCTAAAAAAAATGATTACTGTTCTAAGCTAAAAGTTTTGGAGTGGTTTGTTATTCAGCAAAGGCTTACTGATACAGATGATTAAGTTGTGTAATAGGCCATCAATGAGGATACAACTACCACCCCACTGCCTATGCAACTAGACTGAACTGGCATAGAGGCCTGTCCAAGCATGTATTAGGGTGAAGAGTCCCAGTTACCAGGCCCCCTTTCCCCACCTTGAGTTCCATCACCTGAACCTAACTTGACCTTGATTTCTGATTATTTTCTTTGTTTGGTGGTTGACTTAGTACGTTGACCCTGAGCTGGTAATTTCATCCTAATTAATCCAGTCAGAACTACTCCAGTGGAAAGCTCCTAAATAATGACCCATAATGCCTTCCAACTTGTTTCACACCATGGCATGAATAGAAAATGAAAATGTTTGGCACACCACAGTAAACATGAGCAGTTTAGTGGATGGGGTACAACTCCTGAGCAAGGCAATTTAATAATGTCCTTTTCCAATTCTTGATGGTCAACAAAGTTTAACTCTTATTCATGCAAGAATTCATACAAGTTCATACAAGTGATGAAAAAAGATATACAACTATTTCCTACAATTATTTTAAAAATTACACAGTTGAAATTATGTTTTAGAAATCTAGGGTCACTTCCTTTTCTTTCATTGATAAACGTAATGTTGAAGTTTCTTGTGAATGTAAATAAATTTCACATCCAGTTAAACATTTTCATATCAGCCATAAATACTCTATTGGCACCAAGCACTCACATCATCAGTAGAGCCATCTGGCAGCTTGGACTCCACCAGGAGGGCACGTCAGCTGCGAATAGGCAGAAGAAAGTGACACCTGTGGACAGAGATGCAGGGCCCTACCTGGAGCTAAACCCATCCCTGGAAAGCCATACTCGGATTGTGAACCATTGCTGCTTGGGCACCCAGAACACAAAGTCTTCAGCAGTTCCCTGAACCGTCTGTCCTTCGTGGGCAGGGAGCCCTGCAGATACACTCATCATGGCCGCTGAGCTTCTGCAGTGGTTGGGGGATGTGCCAGCAGATCCCACTACACTGACTCCAAGGACCCCTAAAGACCCCAGACGAGGCTACTAATGACCAAAGATAACCCATCCAGGGGCTGAAGTCTCTCTAGGCCCTTTGCCTGGATATCTTGAGGGTATCCTTGACACCCACAGAGGTACACCCAATTCCTAGGTAGACCTGCCCGAAACCTCCACCATGATGACGTTCACACAGGCTAGAGACCAAATCTTGGCAGCCCTCAGTCAAGTCATTGAACACCTCTGAATCTCCATTTCTTCACCCTGAGGATGAGCTACATAATAGCTATCTTCTCTATACTGTGTGTTAGGCTTCCTTCTTCCCACTTCCCCTAACATGGGTGCTGTAAGATTTAAAGCATCTCTATTAACATATAACACCATTGATTTATCGAATTAGCATAGAAGTTAATGGCATAGACCCTGATGACAGATAGGTTTTGGTTCCAAATCCTAGCACCACTATTAAATTGACCTTGGAAAAACTATTTAATCTCTACCCCTTAGTTTCCTTGTCTAAAAAAATCAACTTAATAATAGTTTCCACATATTGAAGATTTAATGAGCTAAATACCATAGAGCAATGTGCATAATGTCAGGCATATGGCAAGGGTTCATTTTATAAGTTTGCTATTATTGCTTTTTCACCACTACTATTATTCTCATTTTTATTATTTTAATTATTAGCAGAACTGCACCGAGATAAAGCATAGGTTGAGCAACGAAGAAAAGGTTAAATAAGGGAAAGTCACATACCAGGCTTTGGCCTTTTATCTTTGTCCCCAAAACTTACTCTAAGGGAAACAGAAGCTTCTGGGCACAGACCCAAGGGTCCCTGCTGACTCAAGAATCCCCCAGATCAGTGACCTCAAATCCTGTTTGGGGGAACAAGGAAAGGTACTGATTATTCAGATCACCTTACTCCCCAGTTTAATACCCTGATAGCTGCTCATTACAATTAGGATAAAATCTAAACTTGTAACCCTGGCTCAGTACCCTGTTTTATTTTCTTCACTGACCTTACCACTATGTAAAATTATTTTATTCATTTGTATCCATATGTAGGGTCTGCCTCTCCCCACTAGAATGCAAGTCCTGTGAGGGCAGAGATCATACTTTACTCATGACTGTATCTCACTATCTAGGATAGAGTTGGCTCATAGTAGGTACTCAATACATAAATGTTGAATGAATGAATATTAATTGACATAAACAGTGATCCAGTAAGAGTTTTATAAATTTAGAGTTTATAAGTAGTTCTGTGTGTGTTATCTCAAAAAATATATATATTATTGTTTTATTTAATACCTGTTGGCTCCACGAATAAATGAATAAATATTCATGTCTACACACAAAGGAAATTGTCAAAGACTGAAAAATCCGAACCCCAAATGACTTCTTGTGCCAAGCGCTCAGTTTCGCCCTCACAATAATAAAGCATCTAAGAATTTCTGATCAGGATGACCAACCCAGTTCAATCAGTGGTTCAATCAGTGGCCTCAGCAAACAATACCAAACAGAACCCGAGAACTAAGTTTTGGTTCAAGACTGGCCACCAGCTGGCTTTGAGACCTCAGGCAAGCTGCATCTTCCCGTGATTCCCACTCCTCCTTTAAAAACTAGGGCATTTGAACTAGATTATTTCTGAAGTCCCTTCCACCACTAAAAATAAATTTGGTGATTCCAACCACTTATAAAATCCCATACTTTGATTGAAAGCTGCTCGTTCTTCCCTGGGCGGCGGGGTTGTGGGGGGCACACTGAGCAACCCGCCCCTCCCACAGCGGGAGCCTTGGAGCCTCAGCCTCACTGCAGCAGGCAGGGGCTCGCTCCCCAGATGTGCAGAGCTCTCCCCACTCAGAGGTGCAGCTCCTGTCATCTGAGCCCCACTACCTCCCAACTAATCTGTATGTGTTCGGCTGAGTATTCCCTTTGTGTGACTCTAAATAGCACTCAAAAGAAAAAGTCAAACTCGATGACAAAGTTCCCCTTCTCTCTAGTGGAGGAGGGCTGTCTCCCTGTTTTTCAGCTGACCCAGAATTGCTAATTTTGCTGATTTCCTACTGAAACTGCTTTCTCATTTACCCCACAGTGGAGATCTGATTCCTTCCCACTGAGACAAGTAGTTTGCCTGCTCCTTTGGGTTTTTAGTATTCTTCCAAATTATTCTGATTGATATAGACCTCCATCCATGCTAATTATGCATAGCTTCTCTTATAAAGTGTGGTTTCCATGGCAACAGCAAAGGGAGAACAGGTGTGCGGAAAGCTGTGATATATTAAATGACAGTTACCCTCTGCCTCTCCTATGCAGATTGCTTTTCTCTGCGTTTATTTATAGCAGGCAGTAATTAATCTGTGTGAATCTCATTGCTGGGGGGTGGGGGTGGGAAGAGGGACACAGAATGATTAACAAGAGTCCTAATTATCCTCATACCTTTGAATCTGAGAATTTCGTCACCATCGGATAATTCCAAAGTAGAATTGTTGAACTTTCACTTGTACAGAGATGCTGTTGCATAAAACGCAAGGCTATCATCTGCAAAAGAAAGCATTCTTCTAGCTGCTGTAATGCTGATGTAGGCACCTGTGTTGTGGCATTTTGCAGAGGGCTCCAAAAGTGGACCCCCGGGCTTTCTTAAATGACCTGTCAAGGTATAAAATTAGAGCAGGCCAGTGACCCACACTCCAGGGACAGCCTGGCCCCACACACACACACCATGGGAAATGCAGCCGAAATACTACCACAAAGCAAGAGGAAAAGCAGGGCAGCATCGTGCAAGTCTGGCCTCAATGCTGCTGAACAGAGAAAGTGTTCAAGGAGACAGCAGACCTGGGTTCCAGCCCAGTGTCAATACTGAATCTTTGTAAGGCTGTTTCCCTTCCCTGAGCCTCAGTTTCTCCAACTGTATGATGGTATTAAACCAGAGAATATGTCAGGTTTTCTCTAGCTTCCAGAAGGAGCAATCTATATCTTATATTGAACTAAGGTTTGCTGCAGTAACAGATAAACCTCAAATTTTAATGGCTTAAAATAAAACTTCTTTTCTCACTCGCACTTCATGTCCATCATGGGTTGTTAGGGAGATCCTCTATGTCATTGTCTCAAGGACTAAGGTTGATGGACCAGGCATGGAAAGAGTGCTCTGAGGGGTCAACAATTAAGCAATCATTGGCCAGACTGGTCACATGTCCTCAGTTAACCACAGAGAGCTAAGAAGTGCAACCCTGCCAGGAAGGCAGAGAGCTGGAAATATCTGGTGAGCCACATTAAATAGCTACAATGTAACCCTCTGCATCACTGCTGAATAACTGTGTGTTTGTGTTCTAGGTGGATTTCTGGGGTAACAATGACAACTTTGTAAACCACACATAAAAACAGAAGTGGGGAAACTAATGAGAGACTTTGCCAAAGTGACTGGAACAGTGTGCTAGGTTTACGAGTGATTTCTTCTGTTTTCTAAACTTGTGACAATGCAGTCGGATTGTACCTGTAAATTAAAAGACTATTCTCTTTTGACTCAATATATGTGTACCAAAAACCAATTTAATAAGGGTACAGTGCTAGTCACCATGGGAAATGCAAAAACGATTAGGTTGGGTTTACCAATGACTATTTCAATGTCATGTGAGTGTATGGTGCTGGCAGAAAAGTGGAGAAAATTTAGAATGCTGACAGAAACATCCCAGGGCAAGAGTTTAGTAGGGAAAGAAAGGTGGAAATGCTGCAGAGGTAGACCCAGAGTCAAAAACATTAAAGGTGACGTACAGGGGAAATACCAGGAAGAAAAGGTGATTCAGGGAGAAAGATGACAATCTTGGTTTGGTTCCTACCAGTGCTCAAGGCCAGAGGGAAACTCTAGGCCTGGATACATGTTAGGGCTGAACATGCAGATGTGTGACTCACCTGACCATCCAGTGGTAGATGAACCCATGGAAGCACGTGAGGTTCCCAAGGGAGAGGAGAAGGGAGGGTATCCACAGGCAAGACTTAGAAGAATACTAATATTTAAAGGCAGGGATGGAAATAAGAATCAATTATGGGGCGGGGAGGCAGAACCAGGAGAGTTTCCTGTTGTGGAAGTCCAGGAAGATGAGGGTTTCCAGCAGGGGGCAGCAGCGTTTTCATGCTGCAGCAAGGTCAGTAGAGATGAAGAGCGGGAACAGCCTCTGGCTGATGCGGTTCCGGGTCAGCTTAAAAACAACTGAAGCGACTTCAGGAGAACAGAGAGAGGGAGGGTCAGAGGGCGAAAATACTGACGTGTGAGTGGCTGTTCTGGACGTGGAAATGGTGAATGTAAACAATTCTTTGGACTCCAAGGAGGGTAGCGTCAGAGTAAGGAAAAGCTGTGTTTAAGATGGGTAGGATAACCTCCAGTGGGTGTAGGCTCAAGGGAAGAAGCCAGGAGAGAAACACAAGGAAAATGCTCATAGAAATAGAAGAATATGCATTTGAAATACTAGTCTTCGAGCAATTTTGACTTATAAAAACAGCAATTTCACATGGTTCAATCTGATAAAAAAAAAAAAAAAAAGCAATGAAAGCTAACTATTAACTCGGAAAAGAGTCTGTTTGGGACTGGCAATATGCCAGACATATCTCAACTATCTATCTGCAGGGCTCTGGAGATGCTAGATGAATAGTATCCAGTCCTTGTTCTAGAAAAGTTTAGGAAAGAAATGTAAAACAAATCATTTCTGCTTTGCCATGATAGAGGCTCAATGTGTGTCATTTTAGTCTGAGAGGAAGGATTTCTGTGGAACTGGGAAAAGGCTGTAAAGATGTCAAGAGTATGCCCAGGCAGGCATCTGGTCGCCCTGGAGGGGCAGAGCGCATCACCACATGGAGGATGGTGAAGGCGGCCAGTACCCCGCACACGGGAAGAACAGAGGGAATTCAGAAAACGAGTGTTTTGACATTGCTGAACTTTAAAGTACAGGGGGAGATGGTTAAGAAATTAAGGTGGCTCTCAGAGGAGGGCAGAGCAGGAAGGTCCTGTCGGTAACAGGAAGGGAGTGCTGCATAGACATGCTCCACTACCGGGCTCTCAGGGGGCCCCCCAAAGCTTCCACAGCATTTACGACCTACCACATAGGCAGCTCTGAGCAAAGCCACTGGAAAGGGGCTTAGACTAGTGGAAGGCGTATGAACTCATGGAAGGGTTTTAATCTCTGTGATCTTGGTGGTCAGATACAGATGACCTTGTGTGTTTATGGGGGTAGCACAGCACAATACTTAGGAGAAAGATTAGACATTAGCTGGCTCACACTACATCATACTTTTTACCACTGACCACCCAGGTATGGAAGACAAAATAAACCTATTGCCTCAATTTCTACATTGGCCAAATGAAGATAATGATACTACTTACAGTAAAGTGTTGTTTTCAATATTAAATAAGATGATAAATGTAGATATATATTCCCAGGTACCTAGTGATTATTAATGAATGTTGATTAATAGTAATGGGCATGATTGGAATAGTAGCCATTCTAAGAGTATGTCACATTATATCTCCTGTACTTTTTGACACAGGTTCTGCTCTCCCTCCATAATAGTAAACCATAGGTGAACCAAGACACCTCAAGCCTCAATTACATAAGGAAGCTGTGAGGTCCAATCACAGAGAGTAAGTCCTGCCCACATTCATCTGTTGAGGCTCTCTCAAAAAGTGTGCTAATGGTGTTCTTCCCTCTCCAGACAACTAACAGAAACTCTAATTAATTGCCTGATTCCCCTATTCCATACCTTCTAGATTCTATTTACCACTCACGTTTTAGACTGTGGCAAGAAGTAAATTGAGGAGTGGAGATGAGCTGTTTCATCCCAAAACTCACAAAGAGTGTCGTTAAATGGGGTGATGCCACTTGTGTCACCAATATGCAAGTCAGAGAATTCAGAAGTTAATTTACTACCACACCCAAAAAAAGCATTCAGACCCACATAAAGAGTAAAGACTGAAGCTTTAAGGCTGCCAAGCCTGAAAGAGGACTTCAGCCTGTGCTTTCTCACTGCTCCACACCTGGATCTTCTGCTCTTCCATCAGATCAAATTCTAACAATCATCAGAGTCACGCTTTGTAACTAAAAACCACAGTAAATGAGGGCAGGACAAGACCTCAGCAGCTCCCGGTCTGAGATCTCAGTACCTAAAAGATCATCAAAGAAAGAACTGGGCTTCACAGGGGGAGAAGGCATGGATTGTTTTCAACATTTTCAAAATCTTAATACAAATAGTATTTATTTATGATAAGACTCCACTGAAACCTAAGAAATGCTCAATCTAAGATCCATGAAGCAAGTAATGAGAAATTTCCTTTCAGGTCTATAATGAATACATTTGTCATTTTCATCTTAAGGTGAAGAAAGCAAGGCCCCAAGAAGTGAAGCCACTTTTCAAGGCCACTGTGCTGTAGAACTGGATATGGCATCTGGTAGTCTTTACGCTCCTTCCAAAACCTTTCCATCCTTTGCACAGCTGCCCTCAGAGATGAAGCTGGAGCTTGTGGGACATGACCACGGCACAACTTGCAATTCCTCTGTTACTCTCGAGCTCTTGGGAGTCAATGCAATAGAGATGGTAAAGTTTTGATGACCCAGTAATCAAATAACATCAGGTGAGAAAGAAAACTAGCATCCCGCTGCAGCCACAAAAGCAATTCTCACATGGAGACAATGCTCAGGCTGTTTGAATCTCTTACTCCAGTTGGTTTTATTCTCACATCTTTTTTCTTTCTAAAATAACTTGGGAATAAGTAATAAAGAACACCACAGCAATAAAAACAAAAGGAGAAAATAAGGAACCTATACACACACCTTCTAAAAAGGAAACTTGACTTCAAAGTTGGCCTGCTTTGTGCTTAAAAAAAGAAAGGAGAGAATAAAATCCATGTATGGTTTTAGCACACAATGGGGAAACACTGAAAAAATATATATCATTCTCAGTGGAGTTCCCGAGCACCACAGGAAACATCAAAAAAATTATTAAATTCCCAATTACTGCCAACTGTACATATGCTTTTCACAGATGGAAAACAAAGTTGAAAATCAACCAAGACAAGTGAGCAGAATATAGATGCACTTGAAGCCTTTACCAAACCATGCTCTCCCAATGGGTCAAGCAGTTCAAAAGCTGAGCTAACAAGGGAAGATTTCCCAGGAGAAAATGCCTACAGGAAACACGGTTCATCTGCAGTTACTCAGAGCTCCTTTAGTGAAACAATGGTCCAGTGAGCCAGGCTGAAAGCCAAACTGAACGGCCAGCAAGGGCCCAATGAATTTTAAACAAGACAACCCTTTATTGACAAAAGAGGCCAGCACTAACATCCCTCGCTCTTCAAATCACACTACTGCAGAAAATTCACAAGGATTGCCTCTTTTTTTCTGTCTGTGGCTCCAGTGCCTAGAACAGAACAGGCTTAGTAAAAGTTTTGAGAACCTCAGGATAAAAACTGAAGTTCCAACAAGTGTTTTGTTCAAGGCCACATAGTAAGTCTTGATTCCTTGTCCACTGTTCCCTCAGCTGTTTCCACCAGCCATGCCTCTTGGCTAACATCACACACAGGCAGATCATATGCCCAAATCACATTAATCACTTATTTTCCTTGGAGATCCAAAAATGAAAATTAACGCAGTGTGTATTGCTTACAATAATTCTCCTGTCTCTTTCCTTACCTCTTCACAAAGTTATTTTGGGCTGAATTTGTGACTTGCTTTTACCAATAAAAAGTAACAGAAGAGACACAGAGACCTGGCTGCTTTTACCCACTGTCTCGGAACTCTGCACCTGCCATGTGAACTAGCTTCGGTTCGCCTGAATGCCTACCACTCCCACCAAATTCAGATCTGGTGGCTCGATTTCCAGAGTCAGAGAGGTTAAGGGACTTGCCCAAAGGCACACAGCAAGTATAAAGGCAACACCAGTACAAAAAGCTTGCCTTGAGTCCCCTTTCATGCTTCTTCTACTGCAACCTATAAAAAATGCCATTAAATGAGGTGAAGCAAATTGTGTTGGTTTAAAAAAAAAAATGAAACCCCCAAATAGGAGACTCACAGTTAAATCTCTTCACTGCACTTGTCACCCAAGTTCCAGGCTCACATTTCCAGTCATTTACTGAATATTGCTACCATAATGATCTCCCATTCCTCAAGTCCAAGTCAAATCTTATATTGTTTCGTTGTTGTTTTTCATTTTCTTTTTATTTCCTAGGATGTATGATGACAGAAAGACCAGAGTTCAAATCCCAACTCAGCCACTTATTTGGCTGTTGTTACATTCCTAAGCCAAAGGCAGAATTTGCTGCAAATACAAATCTCTTTGGCCTAAACTTCCCTACAATTAATTTGCTACCTAAAAATAGTTTCCACAAAATAAAAAAGGAGAGGGTGTTAGCTTAACCAGCATCTCTGGAGAAACAGCCAGTGGGACTTCATGAAGACAGTTCCTAAAAATGTATCTGCAAGTTACAGGATGTGGCTTTTTCAGATGTGACATGCCACAGGAAAAGCACCAAGAGCCGTTGTGTTTCTGTAACTTATTATACTGTTTAATTAGAATTTGTCTGTCAAAGAAGCAGCTTAAGCAGCAGTTATCAAAGGGCATAAATATCTCGGCATCAACCTTTAAAATAGAACTTAAAAGGAAAAGGCACAGGAAAATGCCAGGTTTCAGTGGCTACCTTATCACATGAGCTGATGGGCTGGGTGAACAGCATCAAGCTGACAGGCCTGTTGGCAGATGTCTGTCTGGGGAGCTTCACCTGCCTACCACTGAGGCAATTAGTTTAATGTTTTACCCTATTGGCCCCTACTTTTTTAAGAAAATAAAAAAAAATAAAAACTTTCTCTAGACAAGAAAATTCACAGGTGACAAAAACAGATGATCTTTTGCATATAGTGACAACATTTGCCTTTAGTAACTATAGCAACAATAAAACAACATAGCCCGGGATAGGCACTTGATGTTGTATTGTTGTTGCTGCTCCTTATCAGGGAAGTAAATCTTCTTTGCTGCACAGTGCATCACTGCAAAGGCTGTCTAACATCTTGTTTTCTGAGTAATTTAGCAAAAGCTGCCAGTTTATTGGGCTCACAAAGTTGTACCCTCTAATGACCAAGTTTAAATAAGAAGACATTCTGGGTAGGACACAACCAACACCCCAACGCCTGCTGCTCCAGTTCCAAAGAAAGGAAAATTCATTAGGATGTTTTCAGAGGCTCCAACCAAGACCCATATCAGGCCAGTAAGCCCTGTGATACAATTTTCTCTGGAAAGTGAGAGACCAGTCTACCACAAGAGGCAGAATGTTCTTAGGGACACACTGGTCTCAGCGCAGTTAGACTCAATACTGGACATGGCTCCTCACACAGAAGCCATGCCCCTTCATGTGCTTGCTGTCTATAGATGCTTTTGCACAAGAAAGACAGAGTTGGAGAGCCACAACAGGGACCACATGGTCTGCAAAGCCTAAAATATTCACAACCTGGCTCATTCCAGGAAAAGTGTGTTGACCTCTGCTTTAGGGAATGGTGGCTGAGCCTATAATGTGACTGGGAAAGCTGTAACTTTGGAGACCACTCCTGGAGCACCATTAGGTACACACTAGTATCTGAACTACCAAGGACATCACTGAAGAGTGTCCAAAGTCACATAGTTGGTGAGTGGCAAAGCTGGGGCTCATACTTATGTCCTTGTGATTCCAAATCTGTAAACCAAATGGATATAAACCATCTTTCATCAGGGAAGAACTGAGTCCAAATGACTGCTACCAACCCAGCCTTGGGTCCCAAGTCTTCCATCTGGGAGATCTGACAAAGAAGTCATCCTTTCAAAGGATGTGCTCTCTGAAACCCTTTGTATAACTTTCCAGCTTCATAGCCCGTGAAGCCTCCTTGGCTTCATGTTAGTCAGATATATTCAATGATTTTACAAGATTAACTACAACCAAGACAATGGATCAGTTATTGATTTATTACCTCTCAGCTCCAAAGTCATCCTTCAATACCTGCTCTGTGATAATGGACTAAACTCTTGATGTATTTCTCCTTTACAATGAACACAATATTAAGATTTGTCAATTGATGGCACTGATGGGGCACTGCAGGAAGCAGGGGTCTGTCAGTGGTGCACATGGGTGGGAACATGCATGCTTCAAGAAGCAGTTCCCCAGCAACCTCACAGCCTGTGCCTAGGCCCAGAGACCACCTTGCTGCAACCCTCTGGTTGCAGGCACTGCATGTTCCCAGCCTCCAGCCCACAGTAGCACCTCCTCAACTTCCTCTGCACTTCTAACTCCCAGCATCAGCTCATTGCACCCCGTAGCGCTGTCGCTCTTTGCCCAGTGGATTAGGTCTGGCTCCTAAAATCCAGCAAACTTCTCCATCACCAAGGCACTGCAACCAGACCTTCTTCAGTGAGGTCTGAACACCCCCTTTTACATTTCTCATTCCCATAGGTAATGTTTAGAGTTCTTTTTCCATCTTTACACATACTATCTTGTCATACTTAGTAATTCTTTACATTAAATTTTCCTCGTGTTGAAATCACTGAATACAGTGATTGAATGCAAACTAATCAAGAGGGGAAAGCCAGCCAGTGAAAGGGATGTGCTACTACTACTCTTATGAACACCCTGAAAGACCAAATGTTTTACTTTTTTGAATTGTTCTCCGAATGTCACCATATACCCCAGGAAAGAAAAGAAAAATGCAAAACAATAAAACAACAATATATGCTATCAAAAGCTATTCATTGATGAAGGAAGGAATGAAATAAACTCAACTATGAGAAATAAAATGCAATAGGGAATTAAATGGGTAACCTAGAAAACAGAGGCCAGTCACACAGAAACTCAGGATATTTGGAGGATACCGTAAAACACTCTACATGATATCTCAAGCCTGTTTCTAAAAGGTGATATTTTTTAAGGGTATATAAGCTATGCCTGTTCATATTAGAATATCTATTTCAAGTCTCTTCAAATTCAGCATCGTCATGTCACCATAGCAACCTATAACCCATAATAAACAGTCAGTTTTATTAAGAAAATTATAAAAAGGAAGTTCTTGATGCTTTTCTTTAAAAGTTCTATATTTCCATTATGAAAATCTGATGTTTTATAATGCATACCTCCACAAATTAGGCCCACATGAGCTCTAGAGGCATCCAAGAGTCCAACGTTTTAGTGTCAGAACAGACAACTTCAATCCAATTTTATCCTCCCCCAATACCCAGCAACTACACATCAAAAGTCTTGACTGCAGGAATGCCGCACAGCAAATAAAGAAAAGTGAGCATGTATTTTGCCTTCACCACATGCTAAATACAATCCCCAGAGGTCATTATTATAAGAACTTTCTTCCAGGTTTTAGATAAGGAAGTGTGATGTCCAGGGAGAGCAAATGCCTCTGCCAGGCATAAAGCTGTCACCAGCTAACTAGCCATGTTGCTCACATGCATTAAGACTGTACAATCGTTACAAGTATTTTATGTTCTTCCTCTGAAAAGAAGAAAACTGATATTTGCTGGGCTCTTTCTAGATCCTAGGCACTGTTTGGTATTTTACATGATTACTTCTGATGTTCACAATAGTTCTTCAGAATCGGGATTATTATTCCCATTTTACAAATGGGAAAACAGAAATTTGGAAAGACTAAAGAGACTCAGAGAGATTAAAGAACTCTCCTGATGAGAGACAAATTTAGACAACCCTAAAGGCTCATCATCCCTCCCATTGTTGGTAGCTTAACAAAGAGCAAGGTCAGCAGGATTGAGTTATCTTAACTGAAGAACAGAGCACTACTGGGCCAATGCCTGGGCTCCTCAGTCTCCATGCCAAGAAGCTCTCTTTGCCATATAGTTGCATAGACATTATTCTCCCCAAAACTTATCAATATAAGGATGCTCATGGAAGGGGAGTCCTTCTCTTCTGAACTTAGCCATGGTGTTGCATACCTCTAGACCAAACTGTAGGAATATAGGAGTTTAGGGGATAGTTTGCACTCTACTTCTCTGCTTATAAATTTTCCCCCAATAAACTCTATTTTATTTATATCCTTGTGGTGCTATAGGTATGTGACTCTGCTCCCTTTACATGGTATTTCCCAAGACCCCGGGACTAGAACATGGTTTTTCTGACCTTTGAACTCATCTTCCTTCCCCAAATCTGTGTCTGTGTATAAAATTCTCAGAGATTATTATCATAGTTACCCCTACCATTTAGATCTCTTTGTTCTAAATAAGGCAAGTGATGGCATCCTTAAAGGTTCTGCTCAGTCATCAGTTGGACTGGCAAGAAGGTGACAGCTGTACTCATTGTTGTCACTACTGCCCTGATGACTCTCTCACTCAGCACTTTTTCTATCTGAATTCTGCAATCCATTCCCCAAGATATATTTTTATTAACCTATTCTAGCAATAAAGTTAAAAATTTTAAAAATGCGAAATATTACGACAGATACTTCACAAAAATAAAGGATATATGCATGGTCACTAAGCATAAGTAAAAGTGCTCAGTACCATTATTCGTCAGGAAAATGTAGCTTAAAACTAAACTGAGATACCACTAGACACCCTCCAGAAGGGCTGAAATTTTAAAGGACCGAAATTGTGTTAGAACTGTTGGGTAGTTATGATAAAATTAAAGACATGCCTACCTTACGACTCTGCCATTCCATTTCTAAGTATTTATTCAAACAAAATGAAAATATAAGTCTACAAAAAAGGTGTGTACAAGAGTAGATATAGTAACTATATTCATAATAGCCAAAGTCTGGAAGCCTAGGTATCCATGAACTAGAGAATGGATAAACAAATTGTGGCATAGTTGTACAATGGAATACCACTCAGCAATGCAAAGGAACAAATCTCTGATACATACAACATCACAGATAAATCTCACAGGCATTTTGCTCAGCAAAAGAGCTGGATACTAAAGAGCACCTGCCATCTGATTCCTTTTTCATGAAACTCTAGAACAGGCAGAACTAACCCATGGTGTCAGAAGTCAGAATAGTGATTATTTTGAAGGGTTATTAATTGGGAAGGGACAAAAAGAGGCCTTCTGAGGTCATGAAGATGTTCCTTTCATTGATCTGGATGATGCTCATTTGGAGCATATATTTGTAAAATTTCATTAGGCTAGACACTTAGTACAATACATTTTACTCAATAAAGGAATAAATGTGTATGCACAAATTCCAGGAAAGGCTATAAAGAATAGGTGGAAAGATAATGCTCACAGCAAATGGTAAAGATGAAAGAGGAGCTTCTGAAACCAACCCATGTCTTCTGAAGCACACTCATTCCCTAGACACACCACACTTCTATGACAGAAAGTAGGGCTTTCTCATCACAAAGAGGAAGGCAAGTGGCAAGACAAGCTTGCTTCCCTAAGGGAGTCCAGAGTCCCTGCTCGGCAGGCTGTGGGGAATTTGGGGTGTTCATTTGGACACTGAATCATAGCTCATGGGGATGAGAGTCTTTCAGAAGCTCCAGATTTAAATAATGATGTGTCAACATCTGCCTCCAATGACTCAGATTTAATCTTAACAGTGACCTTGTAAACTTGCACGATTATTAGAGCCAGCCACACAGACACAAAGAATATTAAAGTTGTTTGTCAAAAACCTCTCTGCTTCTGTCAAGAAAAACTTCCAGAACAGAGGAACACACATACTCAAAACAGAAGAGCCTCCAAATGGAGACAAAAAGAATAAGATGCTGCTGAAAGCCTGTTTTGCCAAGTATGATCCATTGGAAAGAGTAAACATCTGGTGTTTGTAGTTTTAAAGAAACTCAATAATTTTTATGTCATTCGAGAAGTCACCAGTTGCAATGTTTTAAAATTAAAATTGTAGATCTCTCAGATTATCTCTTACCTTCTTCACTTTGCACTGAAGTCAAAAATCCTAACTAATTGCCTCAAATCATATTGGACTTGTGTCCAGGAACCTGATTTTCTATCCTCGCTACATCATTGTTAGCACAGGTTCTTAGGCAAGCCATATCAGCATCTCCAATCCTGTTTTTCCATCTGTAGAATGGAGATAAGTATTAAGGGGGTAATATTAAGAGATAATGTAGAAGTTAGAAAGGTCGGCAAGTACAGTAGGTATTCAGCAGTTATGAGCTACATTCAGAGCCTCTGCTCTATGCGGCCTTTCTCCATTCCATCCTGAAAGCAGGCCCCAGAATGTATCCACCTCATGCACTACTGGAAACTAGCCTCACTAGGGCTGCAGTGTTTAGCAGCAGGTATCCCACAGAACCTCCAAAGGCTCTTGGATTCCAAACTTATGCCTTAGAGTGTACTAAGGGCCAGACAAACTGCAAGCCACTTTCAATTGGACTTGCTCGTTGCAGCCTCGGCACACTTCTGGGAGGCTTTACAAGGCCCTACAATAGATCAGAAAGCTGAAGTTCAAAGTGTTACATGAATGCACAGCTAATAAGTGGCTGAGTTAAGATTTGCACACAAGATCGTCTGAGGTGGTAAAGCCTGAGTTTCTCTCAATTTGACATAATTAGGAAGGCCTTGTGGGGAAGCCACAGAAAACTAAATGAGAACAAAAAACTTTAGTTTTCTACTAGTATCTTAACACAACCATTTTTTTCTTTCACAGTTCGATGCGTTGGGAATTTGGGGATTCAATTGGGAATTCAGGAAGCTGGGGCTGGCCACTGCCCACATGGCTTCTTCATGCAATGTCTGGTGCATCTTTCTGTTCCTTGGTCTTTCTTTCTCTCCATGGGGCACAAATCTGGCAGTCTCAGGAGAGAGTCACACTTCTTACATGGCAGCTGACTTCAAGAGGCAGGAGGCAGAAATCGGGTTAGCTAAAGGCTACACCCAGCACTGACACAGGTCACTCTACCATATTCACTAGCCAAAGTAGTCATGAGGCCAACCCAGAACCAAGGGGATGGAGAAATAGGCCACAGTCCTTGAGGGGAGAATGGGAAGGTCACATTGATGAAGTGCATGTGAGATATTGTTGTGCCATCTTTGGAAGACATAATCTGTCACAAATCCTCTAAGTATTCTACATTTGCAAAAGTGAGAACCAAGGACTTCATTACTTCTATAACCAAGAACAGCAATAAGTTCAGTGGCTTGCTGATTATAAAATACTCTTTATGAGGCATGGGTCATTAAATGCTCATAAAACCCTGTGAGATTGGCATTGTTTACAGAGGCAGAGAGGAGAAGAGGCTTGTCTAACGGGCTACAGCCAGAAAATGGCCAAGGTCTTTGGAGCTCCAAGCCTACTCTGTCTATTGTGATGAGATTGTGGGAGATGAGCATGAGTATGAGGTCTTAATGGCCTTCCATTTGTTATTACAGAGTGTTTGGAAAGAGCTGTAAATAATCCTATATCTACAGATTAAATCTCTGTGCCACAGACATGAAGAATAAATAATATCCGTGGCTCTTCCTACCTTATTTCTAACACAAAATGTCAGAATTCCATCTTAGCAGGTATAAGGATCAGATTTCTAGGTGAGGACTTGAGCCACTGGGAATATAACAAAACCACTACAACCAATGAGAGCAAGAGTCCCAATAGTGGCTGCAATTCACTATCCCCCAGGTGGTCTTTGGTTTTTCAACAACACAGCCTGGAAGGGGCCCCATTTAAATAGCACATTAAATCTGCCCACCCCCCCCCACCCAGTCCCTACTATTCACCCCTTGAATTTTCTTGGTGATACGAGTGACCAAAAGTTAACTTGAGATTTGCTTCCCACAAGAAGCTGGCCCATCTTGAAAATGAATAAAAAAGGAAATATTTACTCCCCTTGTTGCACACACATATCTGCAGTTATTCTAACACATTACTGCGCTTTTCCATAGTTCAAGAAAATAGTCGTGAAACTTGAACCAGTGAGAAAAGGTATCCATGTGGACCGGATTCACTAAGAATCCTTCAGACTGTCATTATATTTTTATTTTGTGAACTTCTTTGCTTGACATCTCTCTACACCCAGACTGTGCCCTGCAAAAGGCGAAGACAATCTCTCTCTTGTTCACCCTTGTGTCCCCAATGCCTGGCACAGAGATGATCAAATATCAGGCACTCCTTGAATATTTATTAAACAAATAAATGAATAAATGCAGCTTCTCAGCACCTATCATATCTATACTGCATAGATATGGACTATAGCTGTCTTGTTTATCTGTGTGTCCCTGGTGGTACACAGTCGATGCTCAGTAAATGTCTGATGAATGAATGAGGAAGAGTGAGTAGGGGGGTGAAGAATGAAGGGACTTGAACTAAGAAACAACCATTGCCCTCACATGTGCAGCTGAAGTCATCCACTTTGGCTCTTGAAGTTCCTAGGTTTTGAGAAGCCCAACAGCCACCAGCACTCTGAGCAAGATGTTTGTTTGTTACCCCAACTGAAAATATGATCATAGCAACTGAGAAATATCATTAGTGGGGAATTTAGTCTCATTTGCAAAATTTCTCAGCAAGGACAAATATAAGCAATAAAACAATTAGATCCAGAAGTTTGTGAGTTTCAAATAAAATGTGGTTTTAAAAAAAAAGTCACTAAGCTATTTGCATGTTATTTAGACCTAATAACTATAATTCTGCATCTCTGACCTTCCCCAGGGTTGCATTTTATCCCTCTCTTGCCTCTGCCCTCCTCTACCCCCATGTAACGAGTCTAGTGACATCTGTATTTTTTTTCCCTCACAATTTATCTTGGAGATGTCTCTCCTTGCCATTTCTATAAGATCACTGCAGCTCATCTGTATCACTCACCTCCCACCTTTGCTAGCTGCCTCCTGGGAGAGGATACAGTAATCCAGCTAAAGCATCCTGCTCAGCTTAGCACAGGGAAAGGGCATCTTGTACAATGAAGCCTGTTCTTATGAGTCACCATTCCCCCTGAGACCCTCCCCCATGCCTGAAAGAGCTGACGCTTAGCTTACCCAGCTCTAAACAACTGGCCCATCTGGCTCCCTGAACGGACTTCCGGCCACAGGGCCCAGCGCAAGGTGGGTGTTCACGCCTGGGTACCGAGTGGTGCTCAGGGTGAAGAGGCCCAGTGAGGGGCACCACCCACACTCAGAAGGATTCCAGTACTGAGCTTTCTGTCTTGCTGAGTACACTTTACATTTACTCAGCTCATTCTCTAAGCTTCAGGGAGAAAACAGAAGCCAGGTCAGAGAAGCTGTGAGGGTACATTAACTTAGGCCAAAAGCCATTAGAGCTATTATTACCAGTGCCCAGGCTGGCACATCCCAAAGAGGTTACAAAGTCTCCCTGGTGGGGGTGATATCCCTTGTAATCATGCTCAAGCTGGGGCCCCAATGCTGGGAGGGAAGTGATAGCAGAATGGACCCTGCTGGCCTAGACATTCGCCCACAAACATTGAGATCTACTACATGCCAGGATAGACGGAAGGCTCTAGAGATACAACAAGGAACAAGAAGGTCCAGAACCTGCCTTGATAGTCCAGGGCAAGGCCATAAAAATAAACACACAAGTTCTGCACAGGCATCCCAGAAGAGCCGAGCAGGGCCACCTAAATTGATGTTAAGAGGTCAAGAAGCCTTCCTGGAGTGAGGGGCGTGTTGAGCAGCCTGGCTTGGAAACTGATCACTGCCCCCGTGGAACAGAAAAGTTTCAGGAGGTAAGGAGCAAACTGTGCACCCTGGAGCTAGGAGTTGTTTCAGAAGCACGTGTTCTTCTGTCCTAACAAGTGGCAACTGAGCCAATGCAAAGACACAGGACAAGGATGACTCCCAGCTCTGCCAGCCGACAGCTGTGAGGTCCTGGACGAATCATGCCAGCTCTCTGGGTCTCCTTTACTCTATTCTCTGTTCAACCCGGGTGCTGTGCAGTGGTTCCATCCCACCACAGAACTCAGGCATCTAGGACCACTGCAAACTGCCAAAAAATAAAAAGCTGGCTTTTCCACAGCTGTGTCTCCCCAGCCCCAGATCAGAGGTTGTGGCTGCTCCAGAAAAGAAGTGGTAGGTGGTTCTCACCTTCCTCTCTAAAACCCAGAGCATTCCGCCAGCAAGGATAGAAAGAAATGGACATTGATGGAGCCTATGCCAGGCCTGGAGACTTTACCCACTCCCCGACCCGCAGGGCAAAACAACGCGGGGCGAAGAGGAACCTGTGGAGGATGAAGCTAGGACAGGAGACACAAAGA
>PVKZ01003301.1:55620-143050 GCA_004027375.1 Macroglossus sobrinus
TATAAAGGGGAGGATTTGCATAATCACGGTTGCCTTGGATATCGAACCGCAGAACATTCCATTTCCTTATATGACCCCAAAATGCAGAAGGGTCCCGGGAGAGGAGGGGGCTGCAAGGTCAGATTAGTTTAAGCAAATGGCTCAAGGGGCCCAGGGCAAGTCAGGGCATGTCAGGGCAACTGACCTTATGCTGTTTATCCTATCAGATAGCACAGGGCGAGGCAGATTCTGTCCCAAGGCGAAGTTGCCTAGATCTCAGGTATGAGAGCCTTGATAAGAACGGCTCCCGACCACCCACATGATATCTCATTTAATCTTCACCAAAATTCTACAGGCTGCCCCCATTTTATAGACAAGGAACCTGAGTTTCAGATAAACTAACAGACACGTCCAAAACTAACAGACATGTCCTTGAAACTGGCAGAGCTTGAAATGAACCCAGCACTGTCAGGCTCCATAGCGATCTATACCACCGCTCTCTGAAATTATGAGGCAGAGTACAAAGCCCTACACCTGGAGCCCAGACAGGAACTGAGAGTCAGTGGCCACCTGCGGTGACTGCTAAGAGTCACCCTGCTACAGAGAACACAAATACTCAGGGTCCCGTGGACAATGGATTGTGTGCCTGTCGCAGCCCCCACCAACCACCCTCTGACCCCACTTTTAAACACCACTTCTGTGTCTAGCTCTCCTCCCTACCTCGGCTTGGATCAGCCTGGCAGGGGCTGAGGGTTGTGCTGATTGCGCCTCCCACTTCCTTTTTGATGAAATCTATGGACACTATAAATCCACCAGAAATGAGAGACTCAGAAACATCTCTGGGACGCCTCCATGATTGCTCTGTGAGGACACTGGGACTTTCTTCTTTTAACAGCTTGACTTCCAGGAACAAAAATTAACCCTTATTTCAAAACCAGAAGACCCAACTTCTTCACTCATTCATTCAGAAGATTGTTGAGGGAAATAGAAAAAGTCTCGGGCTCTGTCATGCATTCAAAGAGCTTCCTGTCAGACTGGCTTGTCAGAGCTGGTTGACTGAGAGGAAGGCGAGGTTTCCAGAGCCTGATTTGGAATCCCGCAAGACAGCAGGCACCAGCTCTGATTCTTCCAGCATCCCCACAGCCCAGCACGCAGCCTGTACCCCATTCATGTCTGTGAACTCAACCAAACATCTTTCCTACAGAAGGTCACAGGAAATAAGTGTGACAGTAGGTAAGAAATTGAGGTTTACCCTGAGGCACATTCCTAAGCAGGAGGTAAAACACCTGCAGAGTTTATAAAGGAGATAGCCAAAAACAACTTAAGACTTTCATATAAAAGGGCTAGGAGTCGACTATTGGAAAAAAGTGTTTTTGATGATTCCTTCAGCAAGATATGTGCTGTGAGTCATTTAGGTCATCCCTCTACAGTCTGGGGTCACAGTGGACTGCTGTCTGACTCCTTCTTGAATAATCCCAAGACCAAGGATAGACTGGCTAGCAGGTGATGGGCAAGCCAAAGGAGAGGGGCTAGGTAGAATGAACTAGACTGCCAGGGATACCAGGACAAAAAGCCATCAGCCAATATTTCCTGTGCACCAGAGGAAACTTTACAAGAAAGAGAGAGCAGGCATAGGGCCATCTGATCCAGTCCAAGATATATATATATATATATATATATATATATATATATATATATATATATATATATATATATATATATATAAAAAGTCAAGAGACCTCAGCAGAGAGAAACTGCCCATCCTGTCAGAAGCCTGGGGGCTGAGGAAGGAGAACACTGAAGGCCAGCGAGTGTCAGGCACCTACATCAAGAAACTTGAAAAGGAGATTCCCTCAGGGAAAAGGGGCGTGTGGGAGAGGCTGTCCCTGCCACAGTCCTTGGATCCCTTTCCCCAGTTCTGTCTACCCCTTTCCCCGTTTCTGTATGTTTTTGGTTCTAACGGCCTGCACCTGCAACATCCTTTGGAGGACTGCCCTAGAGCGGCTTTGCCTGAAGCAAATCGCTGCAAGGGCCTGGAACTTTATGTTCCAGCTCACCCCACTGCCATGACAGTGCTGCAGGTAGAGAAGTAGGAAGGCCCAGCTCCTTCACCTTAAAGCAGAACAAACTGAGGGGTCACTTATACTCCAGAGAGGCCCCTCATGATGAGCCTTTGTGAATCTCTCTGGGATTTGGCCTGAAGTCACACTGCTCTTGGCTCCCTCTCTTTCCCCATGCAGCTTCTCCTCAGTACTTCACACCCAACCTAAGATGTGTGTGGGGGGGTCTCTGCAGAACCCCAAGAGAAAGAGTCAGAAAGAAGATCAGCCAATCCACACCAGCACCAGCCAAGTAAGATGCTCTCGTACCCCTTATCCCTCTTCCCTGTGTACCCTAGACCTGCAGAAACTGTCGTTAACAAGTGGGAGAGTAGACACTGGAGTCCCAAGAAACAAGAATTGGCAGCCACATCTCTTTTCTTGGCCCTGGGCATTCTTGTCCTTTGCAGGCCTGAGCTGGTTGAATGAAAAATGCAAACTAGGAAAGACATCACATTAAACCAGCTTCAAAGTTTTGACTCCTACATAGGAAATGGACATTGGACCAGGTCAGTAAGCCAGAGGATGCTGCACTGGCCAAGAGTGACCACGGCAGTCATGGAGCCCACCTGATCATCAACCACGAGTAGAGGAAGAGCTAACACCACCAACTATATTTAACAAAACAGTGAGAGCCAAAAAAAATTTTCCATTTCTCTAAGATGTTCCCCCACAAGGCATGCTGGTTCAACACAGCCACCTTATAGGAAAGGTGCTCATGGACCCGAGGCTTGACTTTGGAAGTGGAAGCCCTGCTTTAGGACATGGCCCTTTTTTTCCATACCCTACACTGATCCCATTATTAGACTTCCTTAAAATAGGACCACACACTAGCTAACCACTGACTTCCCCTTTCCCGGCTGCTGGAGGCACACTACAGTCTGCATCTGGTTTACTTTTCCAGACTTCTCTCCCATACACACTTCTTCAGCCAGACCACACTATATTCCAATGTCCCTTTAGCTCTCCTGCCTCTGACTTCTGCTCTTACCGCTCCCCGACCTCCTTCTCCTGAAGTGTCACCGAGACTGCCAGGGCTCCCAACCAAGTTCACGGGACCTTTGTGGAGGTCCCAGTCATATAACGCCTTTTCCCCCAGGAGTCACAGTACAGACGGCTTCATTGACAGTTGAAGAGGCTCAACTCTGTTCTCCCGGATATGAGGAAAGGGAAAGCAGGCAGGGCCCCCAAAGGGAGCTGGGAGCCGGCAGCCTCGTGTTCTGCTGCTCCTTGCTTATGTTCAGTTGTTTTTAAACTTCTCAGAGTATCAGCATGTCCTGGGAAAGTGGTTACAAATGCAAATGTGCTGCCCCCCAGAGATTTAGAAAGTGTAGGGCTGAGGCACATTGTGGTACCTTGATTACAGTAACAGCCCTGATTCCTGACCCTTTCCTGTATCCTGCCCTTTGCAGTGTGATTTTGCTGTCCCTCCCACCAAAGAAGGAGAGTCTGTATCCCACCACCTAGCTCAGGAGGCCCTCTCACTTTTGTACCTCTGCGATGTCTGAACAATGACATACCCAGGCTAGCCAACTGGAGAATGAGAGACAGCAGGGCAGAGCGAAGTCTCTCCAGCCATTTCCTCAAAGGATAGCCTATGTTGGCCATGAGAGCATGCCCAGCTGAGGCCAGGTCTGAAGCACCAACCTGCAGTCTCATAAGCTAAATAAATGCTTACTGCTTTAACATACTAAGTTTTGTTATGTGGCATTATCATGGAGTAGTTAACTGATACACAGAGGAATGTACCTTTATATCAATATCCACAGCTTATTATGTGGTTCTTCAAGAATACAACTGCTTTGCCCTCACCAAACTTGTCAAATGCTGCCTTTAACAGTGGTTACCTGTGGCAGGAGAAAGAGATGGTCTCTACTCTTCCCATACAGATATGGAGCCCCTGGTGAGTAGAGATCACCTAGCATATCTCTCTGTGTGTCCTCTATAAGCTTTTTGCCAGGTGAGCACTGACGCACCATTTGCTAACTTGCAGGAAGAATGTCAGTCTCTCACAGACAGCAACAAGTATGGAGAGAACACAGACGGTGCTAACTTTTACTGACCCCTGAGTAGTTAGCAACTCCAGACAACACACTGGAGAAAAGAGAGGAGGAGTGTCATAGACAGTGAGAAATTAAAATGGAAATTTAAAAAGAAATTTTTCCCCTTTTACTGGCGGCCTAATTAGCCAGAGGAGCCCCAACTGATGCTGTTATGACTACTTTGATATGAAACTGAAATCAAATGGGGGAAAATCAGATGGAAAACAATAACACTTTGCATTTATATGACTTTTTACATGTGCAGTACTTTTTGTTCCTTTTGTACCTCACAAACATTAACTAATTAATTGTCATAGCACCCCAGAGTAGACAGTGAGTTTTTCTGTCTATATTTTACAAGGAACAGATACAAGCATTTCCTAAGCAAAGTAGAAGCTGATTCTAAGCTCTAGGTACATTTTTGGGGTCTTTTGCATCTTGCCAACAAACCTCAGGGCTCACACTTTTTATGTCTTTGAATCCAGGGCTCTCGAGATTCCTATTTATAGACTTAAATATTAATACGGTAGAACTGGAAGGGACCTTAGGGAAGTGCTGATTCAAATCTCTTATCTCACAGATGCTGAAAAGAGGCATATTTCAGCCAAGGACTGCCTAAGGTCACAAAACAATTCAGAGAGGAAACAAGATCAGATCAATTTTTGCTCAGCCTAGGTCAACCTCATATCCCCAAATTCTAGCAGATCAAGTTATTAACATTAGACCTGTCCCCCATACTGTGTTCACAAATGATTATGTACGTACTAGTCATTCAGTTATCAAACCTTTACTGAGCATGTGCCATAGGACCAGTGGAGCACTAGAAATTTAGAAATGAATACGGCTTGTGGCAAGTCAGGCATGTTGGAGAGTTAGTCCTGGCAATGAGCAGAGCACAGAGCAGCTATATCCCTGTGGAGACACAGGACTCTGAGACCAGGGGCACTTAGGTATTTCTCAGCCATATATGTTATTCTGAGCACATATTAGGTGCTCAGTAAACATACAGTGATTAGTTGAAGTGGGTATTTCCCAGAGCTATTTCAGAAGCAGCTTAAAGCAAGAGCTGGGGAAACTTTCTTGCCCAAGAAAGTGCTTCGACTCCTAAACCCCCATCATTGAGAATTTCAATTAACTGTCATCCCTACACCCAGCAATTATAATTACAGTTACAATAGAGAAACATCGCACTTATATCTCACTGCACCATCAGCCCTTCGTACGAACGATCTTAAGGCCTTTCAGCCACAAGCTCTTCAGCCACATTCTCATCTGAAGCCAAGTCCGCACACTCTGACATTTCTTCTCCAGCATCTCAAACTGGTTGGCCAGCCCTGGCCCTGAAGTTCGCTTAGATTTCCAAGTCTTTGAACAGGTTGTTCCCTTCTCCTAAAAAGCCTTCACCCTACCTGTTTGGCTCACAAATTCACCAGACATTTCTGATTCTACCACCAGCCCCAATGCAGTAAAAAGCACCTTCCTCCCTAATACCTCATGTCATGTGCCCACAACTACTATTAACATGTCTGTCTCCCCTATAAAACTATAATCTCAGAGTCCTCATTAATCGGCCAAGTGCTTAACACATTTGAATTGTATTTTAAAAATAAATCCTATTGTGAAAACAACCTTTAAGATGAAGAGGTTGAGTGGTGACAGAAGACACCTATGGCATTGACATGGAAGAAAGAGCACAAGGGATGTCTAGAAGCTCCTGGAAGACTCATTTCACCTCTTTTACTTGCCTGGAAGTGTCAGTTATGTGAGATAAGTGACACATGACCACTCAGATTCCTCAGACCCTCATTTTTCTGTTTGATGGGTGTACTTACTCATCTACCACCTTGCAGCTGCAGAGCCCCAGAGGCAGCTGGGAAAAGTTTATACAGCTCCCCAAGGAGCTTTTCTTACAGACAAAAGGAGATGTCCAGGTGGGAAGGCTATAACTCAACCATCACTCATTCTAGGAAGTGATCACAGCGTGTCCCCAACAGCCTGTGTCTTGCTGGCTTTTCCATGGCTCAGAAGCCTAGTGGGGAGTACAAGTGTCAGGCTATGCATGTCCCTAGGCTCCCAAGCAGTTGCCAATAAACATAGAAATTTCTCTTAAATATCACCCATTTCCCTGCCATCTGAGTCTCTGTCACTTCTTTCCTTTGTTTCCATTGGCTTCTCATTCATTCCTAATTCCCAAATTGATCCTCTCAGCACTGAATACGTGCAAATGGCATTTAAATGAAATTAAACAGGCTCCTGTAGTACCTGTTCAGTTCAGACACTGATTTCCTGCTGATGGAAATAATTACTCAGCCTTAGGTCTCCTAAGTCTTTTCTCTCTCCGAGAGGAGTAAAGCAAAATTGTCTTCCACTGGGCCATTTGGAAGGTAAGGAGAAGAAATTTACCATACAATTTGTTTTAAATAAATTTTTAAAGGCATATATAACCAAAGATCAAGGCTGAAGACTCTCAATTCTGCTGAGTATTGCCTAATTTTCACATGTGGCTCATCCAAGTTTCCCAAGATCATGATTTAGTCAATGACCTTGACTCAAGTCTGTGGAGTGAGCAGAGGGCAATAGTGAGGGCATAGAAAAGGAGGATCACTAAAGCACTTACTTCTTGTATGTGAAGGATGCTGCCAGCCTCTGGGGATGAGAGGGACAACAGAAGGCAAGGCCAAGTTCCCCCGAAAGGAGCTCTACCTAGTGGAGAAGACAGACAAGTAAAGAGTCAATGACAACAGGATGACAATGGCATGTCCAAGAGACTCAGAGAAAGGAAGTAGCCAGCTCGATTTCCCAGAAGGGCCTTCAGACAAGAAGGAAAGGTGGAATCTGTTTTGAGGAACACCCCTTCCAGGGACAGGGGCTCTCATGGATGTGATAGTGCCCTACCCAGATCTATTCTTCTATGAGGGTGCCTCTGCTGCTGTGAATATTGGCTGCTAACTGCTCACAGAGGCTCCTCCACCAGAGCCTTGCTTTGGGCCAAAGGACCTGGCTTGTCCAGAAAGTTAGACTCCTTAGCTCACCTCAAGTACAACCTATAGGCGATGTCTAATAGAGGGGTGCAAAATGCTGCCTCAAATTCTACATAGGACACTATGCCACACTTTCTTTCTGTCACATCCTCCTGGATTGGCACCTCCAAGGACATTTTCCTCTTCTTCCCAATGAAGATTATCAAAATTTTGCTACAGAGAGAAAAGAAGAGAATATAGGAATCCCCTGTCTGCTTGCTTTTAATTTTGCTTTCCATGACAATCCAAAACAGAGGTTCACCTAAAGCAACATCTCCAGAGTCCTACTGGAGACAAAGCATGCACACTCAACTTTTAAGATAGCAGAAGAGAAGGTGGACAGCCGGGGTCCAAATGTGCTCTGAGTCTGTTATCATGTGACCCTAAAAATCAGCTCAGTCCTCCACCACTGACTTCGTCAATTTCCAGCAAAATCTGCCACTTGAGCCAGAAATCCCAGGATTGGGTTCCTGTTTCTCTCCTCATCCTCTGGGGGCCCCTCAGAAACACTTGAGCTGCCAACTACAAAAAAATGGACACAAGGTTATTTTTTCACTGTTACTAAAAATTAGAATGGGAAATCACAGACATTTGGTTCAATAGCATGCCTAGTAAATCCGAGACAAAAGACTAAATCTTTGATGGGATCTAACATTATTAAATAAGTCTCTAATGGGTTCAGTTGGAAAGTTCAAAAATAATTATTCTGTAGTTCTAAGAGTCACTCTGATCTCTAGTGTTTTTCTCTGGTTATTTTTACCAAGAGTTACTGACTTTTCAAAGAAACAAATTCTTGGTCCTTTCTAGGGAGCCAAGGTCATGATGGGAACCACCTCTCATCTGAGAGAGCATTTAGCAAATATGAGACCCTTTCTACTGTGGAGCCCAACAGAGAAAGAATACTTAGAAATAGTTTTATGCAGTGACTCTGAATTGTTCTATATGCTATGAAACAAAAAAAATAAATAAAAAATAAAAAATAAAACCAAAAAGCCAAGTAGGAGATATCACATGGCAAACTGACTTTAGATGAAATAGATAGACATGACTTTCTAACAAAATGACATGTAAGCTAAGATTTAAAGAAACAGAAGTACCTCTCCAGGAGTGAGGGGTGAGAAGAGCATCCAAAGTAGAATAAGCAGATTGTTTAAGAAACTAAAACAAGATCAGTAAAAGCTAGACTGTGGTGAACCAGTACAAGAGACAGACACAAGAAGGCCGACAGAAACAGCAGGGGCCAGGGCAGGCAGGACCTTATAGGTCATGGAAAGCAGTCTGGATTTTATAATACAGACAAAAACATTTGAAGGATTTAAAGCAAGAAGAGCAACATAATCTGCATTGTATTTTTTTTTTAGAAGAGCAGTCTGCTGGGTAGAGGAGAACAAGAATGGAAATAGAGCAAGAACAGGAGTAGGGCCAGCTGGGATGCTTTTGTGATAATGCAGGCAAGAAATGTTAGTGATATGGGTCAAGAGGATGATACTGAACAAGGAGAGAAAACTAGACGCCAGGTGTAGACTGATTCAATAAAACTTCCTAATGGATTACAAACACGGAGTAAGGGGTATGCCAGAAGCCATATTCATGGTTTGCACCACCACCACTCCACTGAAAATGACCTCTCAAGGTCACCTATGACCTCTTTGTAATCAAATTCTAAGACAACCTTCAGGGCTCATCATCTAAGAGTTAATTGCTCCTGGATTCTTCAAACACTCTCCTCTCTCAGCTTCCCTTAGGTTTTCAGCCGCAATTAACAACCACCTCAAATCAAAGACAATTATTATCTCCCATAATAGGAAGCATCTCCAGAGCTAGCTAGGCTCCAGCTCAAGGCTGGTTGATTCATGAGCTTAACAATGTCTTCAGGAACACAAGCTCTTTCTGTCTTTCTGCTTTGCTATGTCACAGGAATCGCTGAAAGGAAGGGATAAAAGAGAAGAAAAGCAAATAAATCTTATGTTCAAAAAGTCAGAATCTTTGGATTTCTCCCCAATTTTATCTGATCAGTTTTCAGAGCAATTATTCTCAAATGTTTAGTCTCAGGACAGTATTCAAAATGATTGAGGACCCCAAAAAGATTTTATGAGAAATTCATTTATTGATATTTATCATGTGAGAAATTAAAAGTGAGTCATTTAAAAATATTTACCTATTTATTCATTTTTAAAATAATAGTAATCATATATTACCTAAAATAATGTATTTTATGAAAAATAACTATTTTCTAAATAAAAAAAATTAGTGCAAAGAGTGGCATTGTTTTACATTTTTCAAATCCCATTAAAAGCTGGCTTAATATATGACATTTGGTCTTCTGCATTCAACCTCTTACATCATGTGGCCTCTGGAAAATGTCACTGTACATTCATGAGAAAACGAGAGTGAAAAAAACAAATAAAGTTTTTGTGTTGTTATGAAAACAGTTTTGTTTTTATTATTTCTTTTTTTAGGCAATACAAACCTTGGTTGACCTCACAGATTGCAAGGACCTTGTCAGCTTACAATCCCTTATTTTTTTGTGGTTTACAACTGTGGCACCTGGTCTTCTTAGGTGGTCTCCCATCCAAATACTAACCAGGCCCAACCCTGCTTAGCTTCTGAGATCAGACAGGATTGGGCTTGTTCAGAGTAGCATGGCCATAGATGAAAACAGTTTTAATCTTGCTGATCCCCTGAAAAGATCTTAGTGCTTTCTAAGGGTCCACAGACCATACTCTGTGAACCAATATTGTAAAGAAGGTAAATGTTGGGGATATCTGGATTGGAGTACACCAAGGAAAATTGAAGGACAAACTTACTGTACCAAAAATATGAGCACTAGCTAAAAGATCCACACTGACTATTGAAACTCCACTCTTCTTCCCCAGACTTTTCACTCCCAAGACACTGTCAGTCAGGATAAACCCTCCAATCAGGATACTAAAACACCTTCTCTGAGAAATCTAGCCAGCCTAATAGAAGAGATCTAAAGATACTGTTTATCAGGAGTTCCTCAGTGAAACGATATGGTCTTTGCTCAATGGTGAAAGCCAGAAATGGCAACACAGAGCTTCAAATGAACTTCTTGATGTTCCTCTTAATTACCAACAGACAAGCAAACAGAACAAGATATTTGAAGAAAGTTTCTATATAAATAATAATTTTTTTAAAAAAAAGTATTTCAGGGAAAAATTAAAGAAAGCAGAGAACAGGCAGAAAGATAAAAACTTTTTAAGCTATCATTAATATCTTCAGAAAAAATACTGCATCTATAAAATAGGACAAGAACACATTTACAAATATTCAGAGAACAAAAAAAGAGCCCTTTGGAAATTAAAAATATGACAGAAATTAAAAACTCACTAGGAGTGTTGGCAGATAAAGCTGAAGAAACCTCCCAGGAAGTAGAAGAAAAAGACAAAGCTCTGGCAAAAATAAAAGGTTCAACTCCAAACAGTAGGTGCTCTAGAAAGAAAGAACAGAGAACATGATGGGGAAAAAATCACCAAGTAAAATAACTCCAGAAAACGTCCCAGCACTGAAAGATTTATATGTCCAAATTGAAAGTCACAAAGTACTCAGTACAAGAGATAAAAATAAACCCACGTTGAAACCCATCATTTTAAAATTTCAGTTCTGGGGGGACAAAGAGAAGATGCTAATGTTCTTGAGAAGAAAAAATAATGTACAAAGCATGAAGAACCAAAATAGCACTAAAATTCTCAACAGCAACACCAGAAGCTAGAACTCAATAAGCAATGCCATCAGAATCGTGAGGGGAATAATTACGAACCAAGAATTTCATATGCAAACTTTTAATTAAATATGAAGGTGATATAAAGACATTTTCAGACACAGCACTCTCAGTAAAATTTCTATCATTTCTCAGAAAGCTGCTGGAGGATGTGCTCCACAAAGACAAGAGAGTATGCCAAGAAAGAGGAAGATATTAAACTCTAGATACATAAGAGAGAAGGAAACCCTCAGAGTGATGGTCAGTGGAAAACTCAAAATGGAGCTGTGTGGCAGTCCTGGAGAACAACCAGTTCAGTGTAGAGTAGGTCAGAAAATGTGAAGATATTTCCTCAGAAGGAGAAAATTGATAGAACAGCTAATGTGGCTGAGTATTCTGAGAATAAAGTTATATAACTGTGGGAAACTTTTAAGTTGAAATGCTGATAAATACATAGAAAACGATGCATTGCTAATGAGTATACATTCATTAAGATCAATTAGCAGTATTTAGTGAAATTAAGCAATCCTCATATTTCATAACCCAATATTCCCACTTATGAGAACACATCCCAGAGAAGCTCTCACTGGAGAAGCCATGTACAGTGTTATTTACATCTTAAATAAAAGAACTTAGGTAGCCACAAACTGAGAAATTAATAAGTGAAAGGTACAGGTACATGATGAAATATTACACAGAAAGTAAATAAATAAACAAACAAACAAACAAACTAGATACATATAACAATGTAGAGTCATCTCAAAAACTTAAGTTGAATGAAAAAATTTAAAGACCAGAGCAAGATCGAATGCACAATACCATTAACTCACGTACTTTAAAATACAGAAAACATGGATACATGTATGTAAGTAGGTGTATGGAAAATAGAATGGAAGAATATACACAAAAGATAAAAATGGAAGTGTTTGGGAAGTAGGGGAACTGAGTTGGAAATTTAAAGTAAAATATAAAAATAATATATTTAAAAATTTTAAAGAGAGCAGTCACAGACTAGCAATGATAGAGTATAATAATCTGAGAATGATCAACTCAATTTTGCACATAAGATACAAATGACCAAATCAACAGAGGCACACACATACACTTACAAATTCACCTCATCCAGCACCATCCTCTCCACTCACTGCTTTAGCCGCTCATGCCAACTTTTTTTCTTTTAACATTCCATGCTCATTACCACCACAAAGCCTTTTGGACTTCTGGTTTCTTCTTTCCTGAATTGTTCCTCCCTTGGCTCTTTGCACTGTCAACCCCCTTTCATCCTTCAAGTCTCAATTCAACATTTCATCATCTCAGAGAGGCCTTGTTTCACCCTCCTAAGCAAAGTGAAACTTTCAACCCTATTCTTCCCTATCGGGAACAGCCCATTTATTCCTTTAATAGCAACTATCCAATTAAGATTGCTGTGTTTGCTTGGCTATTGTTTTGCGCCTTTCCACACTTATAATATAAATTCTATAAGGGCAAAGATCATGTCTATCCCATTACTACTGTAGCCCTCAGATCTAGAATAGCACCTGGCAAGTAATCAGTGTTCCATCATTGATTTGGAAAATTAAAAGGTGAGTGAAAATGAGGTCAGGACTGACAGGCCATGGTGTTGGATGAGTCACCAACACAGCTACTAAAGACACTGAGAATGCTGACAGGGTTGAGGAGAGAAATGCAAGAGTAAGCCAGGTACTGAATTCTCCCATGAATGAGAACAAGATGGGGCAGTCAGTGGATGATGCAGCAAAGAATTAGAAAAATAGCATTAACAGATGGCATGTAGCTAGGATTATAAGTCAGACCAGGCTTTAAAACTTGTGAGATTTCTACTCTGATATGCAGCTCCTAGAAGCGTGCCTTGCATAAGTAGGCATACTAAATACTGGATGAATGGATGGGTAAAGAGAATGGTGATAGACAAAGCACCTATATGGTTCATTTACATTTTCCCTTCTACCTTCTCTAGTGTTGTTGTTGTTGTTGTTGTTGTTGTTGCTGTTTTCCTGTTTGCTCTGCTCTGTTTTGCTTTGGTTTTTTGAAAATATGATTACCTTCTGATTATTCATGATAATAGAAAAGACAGATAATAGAAATAATTGAGAACAGAAAACAACCCGGAAATAATTTCTATTTAGTCTTGGGATTTTGTTTATGCCCTTTTAAATAAGAGATTTACCAACCTAATTATATTTTACCTTGGCAAATATTAAAATTATTTTTCATTCCCTAAACATACACCAACAGGTGGTAGGTAAGTTGACATAAGGTAGATGGCAAAAAAAAAAAAAAGTCAAGCTAAAACACAAAACTTCAGAACAGAAGATTTACAAGCTTCATTATCTTCAAGTGAGTGATAATTTATTTACAACCCCAGAAAGACTCCATTAAATTTAATAAAAAATTATGAGTCATTTCTCTCTAGATGTTTTTCTATAATCTGTAAAAACATATTATTTAGAATCTCTTTAGACTTGCCTGTTTCCTTAATAGTAGGTCCTACCTCAATCTTTGGGTGAACACATGGGATTATGAAAGAAGCCAAATTAGCTCAAACTGTCTTGATGGGTCCTCTGGTCATCCTGACTCAAGCCAGTCCCCCTAGTAACACTTGCCAGTCCCTCTCCAGTCAAAGTGTAAGTCAGAAGCCTCCAGCTTTCCTAAATCAACAGGCCAGCAAGATGCAGATCCTGGGGGCAAAGACTAGAACGGCTTCCTCTCTTGATGGCTGTGCAGGGGCCCTCAGGAACACTTAAGTAATGCTGTAAATGAGGTAACAATGATGGAACTAAAATGATGGTTTGAACATAGACAAATTAACTGAGAGCTGAGGAACTATATAGTTCCCTGGGAAAGCAGCAAGGCACATTCTCCAGGGTCAGGCAGAAGAGGATCATCTCGGTGCCGAAGGCTGCTGTGAAGTCCAGTGGGCAGCATGGTCATTGCTCCATTGCCCCCAGGTAACTTTTACCAATCCCTTCCCAGCACCTGTGCTAGGAACACTGACAATTCTCTCATCACCTCGCCACCAGGGGCCCATGCATTCATGACTTTCTCTCAGAATCAGGGAAGGAAAGAAAGACCTGGCCCCATTTGGAGCCTGCTTAGGTCCAGGTACAGAGCTTGAGTGCTTGGGCTTTACACTTTTATTATCCTGTGATACCTGCCCAGCCAAAGAGCCTGACTATGGTATAGGCTCGGTGAAGATTTGCTAAATGTCTGATATAAACCTGGGCTGCCCTTGTGGAGTTAATTTCACCTTTTGTGGCGGTTACTTTAAATGTTTTGCACAGCAGGAACGTGCCAGAGCAGATATGAGAAGATTCCTGTCTCTCTCTGCTCCTTGGAGGCGGGATGTGGTCTGAGACACTCACTAATTCACTCACTCTCCTGCTAATGAGAGAGGAGGAGAATTTGCCCCGACCGAAGTAGACAACAATGAACTCTCCAGTCGAGCAAGGTTCTTTGGGTCCAAAGAGGCCATCTGTAGGGGGTTAGGGACTCCAAAAAGGCCCTAGGACCTAAGCAGAGGTGGAAAGAGACAACAAAGAGTGTGCCAGAGGACGTTTTGTCTGGATGGCACACACACCATTCCTAATTACATTTTTAATTTGATCAAATTTTATTTTTAGAATGCAAATGAATCAGGGTTCACACCATTGTAAAGGCTGCCCCTGCTTGCATTCCAGACCTCTAGGGGCCGCAGCTGGCTCCTGCCATGCCCCTCACCTCTAAGTGTCGTTGATGGCAGAACAGCCCCTGTCACCCAGACAAGTAGCCATTCATTAACAAGAGAGAAGCTCCAGTGAAGAAAAGATGATGGAAAAAACTATAGCCATTCTAGCCAGATATGGAGCTAGAGAGTATGACAGGCCGTTGCAGCCTGCATTTTTGCACCTGTTTCAAGTCCTGCATATCACTAAATTTCTTATTTTTCCCCAAGATGGAAAGAGGGACACAATACCTCCGTATTCCTGCTTTGTTTGGTTCCCTCTTTCTTTAAGTTAACCTCGTCATTATCTGGCTTCTCTTCGACTACCCTTTTCATCATGGCCCAGCCTCACCAAACAACACCAGCACATCCCAGATGTGACTGTACGATTAAAGAAGCAGGACAATGGGAGTCCCAACTGTGACTCTGAGGGGAACCAGCATGGGGGCAAACGTGGGAGTGGAAAGAACTCGGAGTTCAGCATCAGGAAACCTGCATTACAGTCTCCCATTTACTGGCTGTGCTACCCAAGAAAATTCCCTGTACCAACTTCTCCAAGCCTCATTCCTTTATGTGTAAACTGGTGATAATAACGCCCATGAGCAAGTGACATCCTACGGGCATCTGAAAGGCTGGGATAAGTTATAAAACCAATAAATAATGTATGAGGTCAGTTGTGCAAATGGTACCACAGAGACAAAATGTTTCCTGTGCCAGCTGAACAGAGAGAAACAAATTAGCTTCCTTTGTATCCATGGTATTAATTCAGAACACCAACAATAAAATCAGCAAGAGAAGTGGCTTTCAGAATGAGGAGGAACTCCACTTGAAATCCAGAAACGTGAGACTCAGAGAGCCAAGGTGACATCCCGCTACCCAAGGCAGGGAGACTCTGGCCCTAGCAGTCTGTCAGCCAGGTGGCTGCCCAACTATCAATGCCTGATGCCACTGAACACTGGAACTATAGTCGATTGTTATCAGGAAAATCTGATGGTAAATTGAGTACTGCATGGTTTCCCCATAAGAGGGAGAAGGGGCTAGTCAAGTGATATGTCTGTCCGGTCTTCTTGACAATTTCACTTTAGAGGTTCATTATAAGGCACAAAGAAGATTCATGAGAAAGCATTTTGTAAACTGTCCAGTATTGTGTACTGCACTGACATCCTCAAGTGCGAGTTTCACTGGGCCATTGTAAGGACAGGTTTATCTATCGTCCATAACATCTGTGTCCATCTGACCTGTTCCTACAGGAGCCCAAGCACTTCAACAAATCCTGAAAGTGGAGAAATGCAAAAAGGAGTTGTTGAGTCAAGATCTGCAGGATGCGGGAAGAGCCTTCTCTTTGTCCCCAGTCCTCCCTTGACTATATTCTTATTCATTCTGTCAAAGACATACCATAAGTTTACCTCTGGTTCAGCTGGTCAATTGCTTACTAGCTTTAATCCCATTCATCTTTAAGGAAAAAATAAGTCTGATTAAAAACCCTGCCAATAATTAGTTACTTATTCCACCTTCCCAATGCTATGCTAATACTCCTCTCAAATTTGTGGCAGTCTCTCTTACAATTCCCTAATCTTTCTTCCTGGGTTCTGGCATTCTAATTTTTTGAATATCCTTTTGAAATTCTCAATAGCAGTGAAGTCTGCTTTGTGTAACATGAGAACAATTTACAAAATTCTATCTCCTCTCTTGGTCCTGGACCTAAAATTCAGAGCTCTCCTCAATGATTAAATATAATTCAGCTTTATTTAACCACATGGTAATTTATTATTTAGATTGGCTCAAGGCCTAAGACCAGAGTTTAGACAAAGGCAGCTATAGTGTGACCCAGGTCTGTATTCACTCATTTATTCATTTAACAGTTCCTCTGTACCTGTTAAGCCCCTATGTCACAGAACCTGTACTGAGCTTTAAGAATAGAGAAATGAGAAAATTGGCTCCTGACTCGAGACTTTAGACCCTGAAAATCTGGGCTCGGATCCTGCCATCGTCACTTGTTATTTACTTAAGCTTTCTGTGCCTGTAGTTAACATTTCTAAGTCTTAGAACAAAAATAAAAACACTATTCACTCAAAAGAAGTTTTGTGAGGATTGTATGGGAAAGGTCTTAGCAGAATGCCTGCCTCATAGTGTATACTCAATAAATTTTAACCATAAATATTATTTGTTGTCAGCAGCTTCTGACATGGCTGCCAATGACCCCCACCTCCTGGTGTTCATATCCTTACATATCCCTCACCCAGTCTGGGGTGCACTGGTCCTAGTCACTTGCTTCTAACCAATAGAAACAGCAAAAATGTTGATAGAATGTCACTTCTGTGAGTAGGTTACAAAGATTGTAACTTTCACCTTGGTATTCTCCCTTGTTCTCTTGCTCTTGCTGCTCACTTTGATGAAAGGAACACTTAGTAAGGAACTAAAGGACATCTCAGGCCAACAGCCAACAAAGAGCTAAGGCCAAGAGAAACTGAATCCTGCCTGCAAGCACAAGTGTGAGCTTAGAAGCAGATCCTGGCCCAGCTGAACCTTGAGATGACTGCAGCCCCAGCAAACACCTTAATTGCAACTTTGTCAGAAGAGAGCCTGAAGCAGAAGACCCAGCTAAGCCAGGCCCAGATTCCCAACTCACAGGAACCTTGAAATAATACCTAAAGCTTTAGGGTAACTTGTTTTGTAGTATTAGATAACAAATACTCTATTGTTATTAATGTCTGTGGTATACCTGAGGGAAAAAGAACAAAGAGTGTTTGGCAGAAGCAGTAAGAAGGGGTATGAAAAGGAGGTATGTTGGCGGCCAGCTAATCAACTGCTAAGAATCCCATGCTAAATATGTGGGGCTTCTTATGGGAGAAATGAGAAGTCATGAAATGTTCTTTAAGCAAAGTAGAGACTCAGGTTTTTTTCTTAAATAAGATAAATATGGAGTTATTAAGAAAATATCTTTCAAGAGGAAGAGCCAGAATGCCTTCTTGAGCTAGTATATTATCCTGGATACAAAACTTGAAAACTTCCAGAGAACTGATATCTCTTATTTTTAGCCCCTTCAGCTGTTAGGCAAATCAGTTTGGGATTTATATCACCAAGTTTAATGGCGAAGAAAAAAAACGAATGTGAAGTTACTGAAATAAACAATTTCATTAACTTCAAAATCAGTGAGTTCAAAATCAATTAAGTTTATAATATCCTTATTGAGGACACAAGTAGTGAATTAATAACAGTGAAAATGAGTTCTTAGGAATTCAAAAGGAGTGAGGCATTTGTAAATAACTTCTGACATTATGGTATCCTAAATCAATAAAATACATCATTTTTTATTTGCACACCTCTTTTTAAATCCTGATTCAAGACTTTACATATACCTGCCCTTGGACAAGTCCCAGAAATCAGTTTGAAAGTGACCCAGTTTTTGCGCATGAGCTGTAAAATCCATGTATCTAGGTCTCGTCGTTATAAGACAGAGGAACTGAGATGAGAATATGGTCTATGCATGGAATGCGGTCAGCAGTAATGCAATGGCTATAGCAGAGCCAGAGGGAAGACAGAGTAGGCAGGGGGACCATTTCCTAAACTATGTAAATGTCTAACCAATGTACTGTATACTTGAAACTAATAATACAATTTTTAAAAAATAAAATAAATTTTAAAAAATAATATGGTTTATAAAATAAATAAAAGGAAAATATCTCTGAAGATTTTACCAAAAGTCAGGTTCAAAGGAATGAAGAAGAATGGGTGTGGAAGAATGATTGCTAACTTGAAATCCGCAAAACAAATCCTAGACCTTACTATTGAAAAAGCCAGTAACAGTTATCTCATAGAATTTTACCCTTTTATTTTTTTTTTTTGATCAGTATTTTTTAAGCACCTATTATGTAATGGGCACTATGGTAGGCTCCAGAAAACCTCCTACTTAACACTAGCATTGGAAATCTATAAAATTTTGATTTGGTTTCTGCCTTGAAGGCAGAAGTGGACCTAGTACAGGAGAAAACTCTCGGTTAAAAGTAACCAGAGTCTGAGCCTAATCGTTAATTTTCTAAATTGTTCATTTCACCTTTCTAGGGCTCATGAGAAGAATGAAGGAGTTATATTCAATTATCTATAAAATTGCCTACAATTATAAAAGACTCAGAATTAATAGTCCCTTGAATACCCAAATTCAGCTCAGACTGCAGGAGAGCCCTACAGTGCTCATGACTGAAACAGAGGCTCCGCCTCGCCACCTTGACAGCCTGTTTTAGGAAAGAGGGCCCCCAGCCGCCCCAGGACCATGCCAGGTGTGTTCTATCACCAGTGTTTGGCACTGCCCAAATAATCCCATGCGGCCCTCACTCAGTACAGCTGCTGATGGAGGAAATATTTGGAAGCAGAGGACATAGAGCCAGGATAGCAGTCATCTCCTCTTTATTCTAGAGATGGGTAAAGTCTGGTCCAGAGAGGGTCACTGAGCTACCCCTAGATAGATGCACGGTGGGCATCTATCTGCAGTCTGTTCCATCATACCAGAATAGAGCTGGTCCTGAGCTAAAGCATCTCTCTAGAAACTATTACATCTGGTGACTACTAATTCCTAATTCCTCCAAAACATGGCAATATCCCAGAACCATGGAATGTCTAGTGTCCCCAAACTACCTCTGCCTCTCTCATTTCATAGGAAAGAAAGTCAAAATCACAGAAGTGATGGAATGCTGAGTAACAGATCAAGAGCTAAATTCAGGTCAGCATGCAGTCCAAGCCTCATTCTGCTTCCCAACCCCTCTCCCACCTACTCATTCAATAGTCATCTCCTGAGTGTCCTCTGCTGTGCCTAATGCTATAACCAGACTCAAACCAAGATGCTGGAGCCCGCAGGCTAAGATCGAACAGTTCCGGAGATGAGGAGTGAGGATTGAGAAAAAGAGAGACAGACAAACTGATAGGGTCAGGAGGGCTAACAGTGAATACTGTGCCCAAGTTTATTTAGCACAGCATATATATACCCTTGGAGAAGCAACACCCACACATATGCAAATGATCGCTGACCTTTAAGTAAGTTCTCTCAAATCATCCTTGTTTCTGTTTTTGTCTCTTATTCCCTGGGGCAAGGAATGTCTCTTATTCCCTGGGGCAAGAAACATTCAACATTAAGCCAAACTTCCTCCTCCACTAATGAGCTATCCATTAAGCCAAACTTCCTCCTTCAGTAAACAAGCCCACCTGCTCTGCAAACTTCTAGCTTGCAGGCAACTCCAACCCTGTCTGCAGGGCATTCATCAAGAATGGCTCCCAACACCAAGACACTGAGCTGAAGTGTCTCATTCCATACAACTGAGCTGGCCAGGCAGAACACAGCCTGAGTGAGATCAGTTCTAAGTGAAGTCCCAGTAGAAAATCTGAACAGAGAAAGTGATGACAATCAAAAAAGACAAAACCTATTCCTTTATTACTTCTGAAAATTCCTTCCAAGAGCTGAGGACCTTTTACTCGTTTCCACCTTTTTCCCTTTTAGCATTTTTCACAGCAGCAAGTCTAATCTTTGCAGATTCCTCCAAGGAAAGTAGTTGGAGAGGAGAGTGATATTAGCGGATGAGCTGGATTTAGTTAAACTGACTCCTTGGGTGTGTAATGCACTTTACTAAATCAGAGATAATGAAATCCACAAGGAGCTCATGAGGGGAAGCAAAAAATAAGCAATCTAAATACATTCTAAATACATTTCATTTCAGTAGAAGCAAAGGGACAGTCACAGAAGGTTCACCACAGAAAGGTAAAGCTGATTGGACAAAAGAGAACACTGGCCTTCACAATTTGCCTGACAGCAGTCTCTTTGGGCCATCTACTCCACTCAAATCTCCTTTGTCCTTTCTAAGGCATTTTGCCTTTTGAGAGACATTCTTCAGTCTTGCTAGCTGTAGCCTGTCTGAGAAGAGGACTTTCTTAACAGGGAACAAGGACTTGGTTACTGAGAAACTGTTTATCCAGTGCATTGCCTGAAGTTATTTTTCACCATGATGGGGACTGTCCATGTCTCAGAAATTACTGAAGTGGGAGAGGATATACTGAATGACCCCAGGAGGAGTCTTTGAAATTCAAATATGCTAGTTTTAAAGTTGTCTGCAAATTCTTTGACACTACTCCCTTAGGAAGGTGAAGGCTAATTCATCCTCCACTTGAAAGCGGGCCACTCTTACCGTTGCACTTCTAGTGAACAGAATAAGGAAGAGACGATGCTATGTGATCTCTGAGAGTGTTCATAAAAAGAACAGCTTCTACCTGGCTCTTAATCACTTGGCTTGCTTTCTGGGAGAAACCAGAAGCCATGTCATGAGGACACTCAGCAGCCTGATCAGAGGTCCTTCTCGGAGGATGTGGTCTCCCACTAACAGTCAGCACCAACTTGCCAGCCATGTCAGCTAGACATCTTAGAAGTGGATTCTCCAGCCCCAGCCAAGCCATTAGAAGATCTCAGCCCCAGGTGACATCTTGATGGCTAATTCATGAGAGCCCCTGATCCAGAAATGCCCACCTTGGCCACTCCTCAATTTCTGACCCATAGAAATCATGAAAGATTATAAATATTTTAAGCCACAAAGTTTTAGGATATTTTGTGATACTGCAATAAATAATTAATATAGTAGATGAGCCAGATTCACACTCACCTTGGAAAGATACCACACCTAAGATGAACAGGGGATCAGAAGAAGTTGGGCATAAAATATGAAAACAGAAAAGAGAAAGAGAAAAAAGAGGGAAGGAAGGTAAAAGGAAGAGAAGCAATCTTTCCATCTACTCTGACATTCACTTATTTCTTCCTTCTCTGAATTTTTGTTCTTTCTTTGCCATATGCTCTTGCTTATTCTCATGTGTACTAGCTTTATCTCACCATTTGGACAGCTGACTTCTTAAGACAGGAACAGAACTCATATTTCTTCTGTATTGCTCATAATTCTTGGCAGTGTCCTGTACTAAGTGAACCAAGACCAATAGATAAAACTGGCAAACCAATTATGACTCGTTATCAGAAGGAACATTCTAACATAGTTTAGCAAGGAAGTTACAATGGGGGGCATGAACTTCAGATGAGGCCTGAGGCACGAACAATATTTTGTGTACTATGATTGCCAAGTGAATCTTAGAGATGATAATAGACTATCACTATTATTATTACTTTGGTGCCCCCCCCCCAAAAAAAACATACTTCCCAGTATTTATGTCTTTGTGTAGCCCCCTACCACACTATCTCTGAACTTGGCCATGTGACTACCCTTGGGACATTAATAAGCATGATGCAAGTGGAGGCTCGATAAGTACTTGCACATTGGGGCTTGGAACACTACTTCATAGCACCCAGCTACGATGCTGTGAGGAAGTGCAAGCAGCCCCATGGAGAAGCCCACATAAAGAAGAACCAAGCCAACAACTTCAGCTGAGCCTTCAATCCTCAGGCAGTACCAATTCTCAGCCTTGTGAGTGATGTCATTTTGGACCTACCAGCCATCTCAGTACTCTAGATGATATCACGTGAAGCTAGAGAACTGTCTAGTTAGCCCAAAGAATCATGAGAAATGAACTGTGGTTGTTGCTAGCCACTAAGTTTTGAAGGGGTGAGTTATACAGCAATGGATAAGCAAAAGAAAAGTCAACCCCAAATCTAGGGTAGGACCATTTCTTAGGCCACACAACTTTCTCAGCTGTGACTCAGAAATGGGCCTCAAACTAGAGTGGATCTAGTTACAAAATCTGAGTTTTTCCACCACCATCTCTGAAATCACGAAAGTGAGTGAATATGAAAGAACTTTGCAAACTCTCAAAGGTCTTGCAGATGTTCTCACTGCTATCGTTTGCTGTACATTTCTGCCTCTAATTGTTATTTTTGTCTTATGTTCCTAGGGCTCCTTCAAGCATCATTGGAGGCCCAAAGCAAGTCTGACCCCTGATATATCCCATCTTCTTTCCCAGGCTTGAGTTCTGGACTCAAGGCACAGCCACATGCCCTTGAAAAGTTACTCTCTGAGCCTTGGCTTCCCCATCTGCAGAGTCTGGAAATCACAGCCTTTCTTACAGGGTTCCTGGGAAGACCTGGCAAGACAAAGGACAGAAAGCTTCTACCTATAACTAAGTCTAGGCTTCTTAGGATGGTCGCTCCCCCTTCTTCCCCTTCTCCCTTTCAGCTGCTCATCTGTAATGCATGTCTCGGTGCTCTACTGTCATCACCACAACAGGGTTCAGTCAATTCATGTGCTCCTCGCTAGAACCTGGGAAGAAGAACGTGGAACCTTTAGACTAAATACTTGAAGTTCTTTTTTGAATTGAGATACTGTGAGCCATCTTAGACCCTCTCCCTTTTCCAGAAAAAAAAAGAAAGAATTGTATTCATTTTCCATGACCCTGGAATACAAATAAACAGAAATCTCCTTTCATTTAAAATACAGAAGTCATTTTGTGACAAAACAAAAATGTGAAAGGAAGAGAGATTCAACTAATAAGAATATATTCCAACAATCTATATTATAAATATATATGTATATTTATATCTCAGCAGGCCCTGTGAAGTTGCAGATGAGCTAATTAAAATGCTTATGCTTTTAGCAATGATGTTTATTGAAATCATTTTATAGCCATCCAAATTGAGGTTTGTTTTCAGTATAATGCAATGTTACCTGGAATATTCTGACCTAAATTATTTATATGCCTAAAAATAGATTGCCTTTCTCCATTTACTGATTTTGTTGATATATCTCAGGATGTGGAATTTTTTGGTGAGCTCAAGTGGCTGTTACAGGCTTTCCCTGCATCTTCTGTGCCTACTAAGACAGGGACCATGCATACTGGTGCAGTAGAAAGCCTGTGAAAAGCCAAAAGATGAAATAACCCACTGAGAAAGGCTGGGCCTGGTTAGATGCTTCTGAGCACAGAAGGACTACTGGTAACACAACTGGGATCTAAATTGTTCTGTCTGAGGTCAAGTCCTCACACTACTTTTAATTCTGTTAAGGTGTGGAGGGAGAGGGTGTTTCTACAAAAGAATAGCACTAGGAAGTTTTTGTGGGGGGTGATGGAACTGTTCTGAATCCTGATTTTAGTAGAAGTTACATGAAAATCTATACACGTTAAAATTCCTGGAACTGTACACCAAGAAAGAGTCAATTTTATTACATGTTAATTGAAATTTACTTAATGTAAGGGGGAAAATTAATAACACTTTGTAACTTTCAGTAACTCATAATTCTACCTCCAAATTTAATCTTGAATCACCCCTGCTTCCCTCCATCTCCACCATAAGCATCATCTTTCCCGGACTTTCACAGTAGCCTCCGAAATAGTATTTCTACCTTCGTGTTTGCCCCCATAATCTATTCTCCATTCTACAACTAGAGAGTTCATGCCACTTCCGGGCACAAAGCTTTCAAAGATTTCCCAGAATGTTTTTGTTTAAACTGAACACCCTTCACTCAGCTGCAGGGCTCCGCATCTCTCTCCAATCTCATCTATCCATAATCTCACGAAACTCACTATATTCTTTTAAATAGCCAAACTCATTCTGGTCACAATGCCTTCACACATGCTGTTTCTTCTCCTGGGATGCTCTTCCTGCTGCTACTTTCTTTTTCTTGTTACCTGAGGAACCTCTTTTTATCCTTGGGGTCTTAGCTTAAATGCCACATCTTCCTTGACCAGTCACTAAAATTAACTTCACCAATATTACTTTCTCATCATGTCCTGTTCTTTGCCTTTACAGCACTTATTCCAGCCAACAATCAGGTAACTATGTGTTTGATGGCTGTCTCTACCCCTCTCAGCTCTAATCTTCAAACCAGGAAAGGCTGTGGGTCAGTTATACACTGGAGTCAGCTCACAAGAGCTACTCACTGAACATTCAGTGAGGTCAGTAGCTTGAAATCAGCCATAGTGGGAGTATGTACACCACAGAAATTGGTAAATGCTGTGAATCAGGACTTTACTTTTTAGAAAGCTGGTTGAACAGTACCCCACTGTGCACACTCTGCTGTTTTCGCAGTGCTTCATATGAAGCTGGGAACATAGACAATTCTCAGCATTTGTTAAAGAATGATTATTATTATTGATATTAATTTCTTATAGCAACCTTATGATAAATCAAGTGGGAAAGATTCCAGTGTTCATTTTATAGATGATGAATGTGAAGCTCAAGAAAGTTGTCCCATCTGCCCAAAGCCATACAGCTAGTTAGAAAGGTATAATGCTCTAACTTAGGTTCCCTGTCAGTTTAATGCTCTTTGCATTCCATCCTACCCAAACAAATGCATACATATGTAGGGAATGTGTAAAAGGAGGGGCCCAGGGGAATGATGAAGTAAATTTTGAGAAGGAAGCAGAACACTTGAACCCAGTTCACAAAGATGAAGAATGTGAATTATCCTGATTCTCCATTCTTCCATTAGAAAAGACTCTCCAAGCTATACCTAAAAGCCAGAGTACAAAATAAGAAATAGAAACTACTCTAATTATTTCAAATAAAAAGGTATTTAATACATTAAGGATTTGGTGTTTACCAAGCATTGGATGGGCAAGAGAAGCAGAAGATACAAGCATACTACAGACTATTGAGTTCAATGACATATCACTGAAGCTGTGACCTAGAGGTCAAGAAGCTGCTGCTACCCCCACTACTCCTTCCATAATTGCCTTGAAATACTCTAGAACCTAATGATTAAACTCTGAGCTGCTGAGTCCAGCTGCCATAGATGCATCTAAGCATGCACGTTTTTATGACCTGGCTTGTCAGTGGAGTGACAGCAGTAGGACTGAATCACTCCACCTTCCAGTTTTGCATGAGTGCATCTAATTGGCAGAACCCAATTTATTCACAGAACACTTTCTTCAAAGGAATCTTGGGAATGTAGTGTATTAGCTTTCCAACCTTTACTTCTGGTAAGAAAATAAAATGGCAGTTGAATGTACCAATTCACCATACCTACCACAGTCTGCCCCTTCAGCACTCATTGTCTAAATATACCCTTCTACACTTATTTAATCTTCCCAGCACCAACTGCAATAATGCTGAACATAAGCAACTATTGCTCATACAACAGAAGCACTTTGCCTCTCCCCAAAAGGGGAGATCCTGAGTCCCACCAGTTAGTGATTTTTATTTGTCCTTCTAGTTCTATCACATTCCCTCCTTGGTATCCTGTAATCTAAGGATTGAATTGGTCAGTTAACCACTAACAAGGTATCTTAAAATAGTAAAGAAAAGAAAAAGGTTAAAAAGTAAATTGGTTGATAAATATATACATAACAGAGCAATAAAGAAAATATGAGAAGCTGCTATGATCCTTATTTCTGCAACTGGTCATAGGCCAGAAATGGACTTTGAACTTCTTTCCTGCACTACTCAGTGTCATGTTCCCATAGCTTTCAACCAATACCAGTTGCTTTATCTGGTGAGATTGCTCTATTAAAATCTATATCTAAAGTTATAGCTATGCCTATATAGGCATACATATACATACATATACAAATAAATACTAGAATATGTACATGTATATATAACACATATACATGTATGTTATATGTATATAACACATATACATGTATAATAGTATATATACTATATTCATACATTTTTTCTCTTTCTCTATTATGTATGTATTTAATGCATTGATTAACTTCTGGACCAAAAAACTACAAGGCTCCCAAAGGATCCCTAGTTTACAGACACACTCTGCCTTGCCCCATCATGTAGCATCAATGCTACTGCATAACCTGGATCAATCACCCAGCCAACATATCTGCCCAATTATTGAAAGATTGGGGGGAAGATAAGACAAACCTACTCTCTTCAGGGTGGGTATGTAGGGGTGAAGGTAGAGGTTGAGGGTACCTTGGAAATAGTTTCTTTGCATCAAAATATTTTGCCTCATAATACCTGAAATTCCACCATTAGGAAACAGATTCTTTCTCAAAGACTCTTTGTTCATTAATTTTCTAACAGAAACAGCTTCTAAAAAGGAGCTATTTTGTTGCCATAGGGATCCTTTGCCCCCGCCCCCCGCCCAATCAAAACTGCAAAATAGGCAGGTCAAAACCTCAGAAATGGCTTTAAACTGTTAAACAGAAGAATAGAGGGGTGCAACTGTGTGCCACTTGGGGCAGAAGCCCGTGAGTCAAATAACAGATGTCAAGAGCATGTGAGGACAGAAGAGAAAACTTCTCCTTTATTTCCCTAGAGACAGCAGCTCAAGAGTCTAGAATTAAAGGTGACAAGCCCAGGTGTCAGATGGCAGATTAGCTTTGTTTGAGAGATCCAGCAGGACTAAGAGATTTACGCAGAGTGACAGTTTACAGGCTTTGGTGGGTACCAAATGCCATTTAGAGCTTTTGCTATCTCAAAAGCTGACTCCGGGGAGAAACCTGAAACAGGAAGCCTGAACATCGAAATGACCACAATCATAGATGATAGCAGGCTGGGTCCTCTGTCAGCTCCTGATATTTGGAAAGCTTAGTATTCATCCAAACTTAGTATTCATCCAAGTTTTCACCCAAAACTCCAATTCCACTGGCCTAAGATATTTCTCAAAGTAGTCCTGATTACCTGAGAAATTTATTTCCTAATTACGATTTTGTTTGGCAGATGAAATTCAGCGACATCCTACGAAGTCTTCCTATATAGCAACCCCAGTAGACCCAGGTTAAGCTCACCTGTCTGCCCTAGATCACCTCTGTAACCTTAGGTTAGCAAGCCCACCTCCCTGGATTATAATGTATGAAGTGTTGAGCAGGTAATACCTGATTCCATACAAGGGCCCAGCTGCCTCCACATTCCCATAATTCTGTTTTATTAAAGTATCACCAACCCCATTTCTATGCTCCTCCCCCTCAAAATATATTCCACTTTTCTCTCTTCTAGAAATGCAAATCTGACTCTTTAAGAAGCATAGCCTAGGAGAAGACTCATACCCAAAACTGGTTTACTTCTTACCTTTGGCAAAGTTAATATGAAAAACAGTTCGTGGCAGCAAATTAGGCCACTACTTAATGGCCTGGAATTCCAATTAAAAGAAGGAGCTTTATGAGGCTGCCTGACAGTGGGGAGGAGTGTCTGACCTAATCTTAGATCCCAGACAGGCCACCTTAAGAGGGAAAGAAATTACCCATCAGATTTGCCGAGGGTGAAAGGAAGCCATAAACTATAGGGAGACTGGGCTCCTTAAAATGGTAATGCTCCTGTCTCCAACATGAAAGCACTCCCTAGACACCTCCAGAAATGAAATTTGGAACAATCAAAAAAACAAGCATTTCCTCCCCTCATCCCATCTAATGATTGTCATTTGATGTATCGATGTTTAATGAGACCCATTAAATCTGGACTTGTCACTCCTAAGTGCATACCACCTTTCACAGATACCTGCAGGAAAACAAAATACCTAGAATCTCAACTATAGGTTATTAGATGAGCATGTCAGGAAGTAGTCAACAGATCTCATTCTCACTGATGCCATCTCATAACTCATTTGAAACTCCCCAAAGCACTAGGCACCTTAAAAAAAACATGTAACATGAAATTGGGGGCAGGAAGGTGGGGGTACAATGTGTATGAGGGGAGGGAGACAGGGCATGGAATCAGGATGACAAAAAAGGCTTAGAATCAGACAATGAATATAAATTAGAGGACTTGTCATATCTAAATTCATCTTATTCCCCCCAGTGACCCATTCCCTAATCAATGTCCAAAGCCAGAATTGTGATATTTATCTTTAATTCAAATGCATCACTCATTCGTTCACTGAGCAAGTATTTATAGATTATCTGTTATGTGCCAGGCATTGTGTTGAGCACTTGGGGTACAGCAATGAACAATCCCATTTGTTCTGTCCACAGGTCCCACTGATAACCTGTCTTAGCTTATGCTGTCTAGATTTAGATTCTCAAATAAGGAATTGCATGTAGAAGTTTTATTGGGAAAAACTCTCAAGAGAGCCACTTGAAAAAAGGAAGGATGACAAGACTGGGCAGAGGAGATGATGATTCACAATACAGCTGCAGCTGAGGCCTTAGCTGATCCTACATGGGGCTTTGGAGCTCAGATGGCCCTTCAATGTTATCCCAAACTGAGGTTTTTATATCCCCACATCATCCAGTAATTAGCTATGAGTAGATTCCTAGGAAGGGGTATAACCCTGGGCAAAGCAGTTCCTTGTCACAGAGGGTTATTCTCAGAAGATACAACTGTAAACCATGAACACCAGATATTCCCAGCAGGTGCACTGGCCTAAAGAGAAAATCTGGGGGAAGCATCACAGTATCCACTGCAATATCTCCCATCCACCCCTGCCAACCTGAGTGCAATCACTGCTGTTGTTTAAGATGTCTGGTCTTGGATTCTTCTCAGCCTTCAGTCTAATCCCTTCCTCTAGTGATCTTCCAGTTTGTCACTTGAAATGTCCTAAAAACCTGTATCATCTCTAGAATAACTTTTGAGTTCCCAGCTGGAAACTGTGAAGGTCTTCAGACACATTAGGTAGGACTTCAAAAATCTCTATTAGAATATTTTCCCTCTTTTCATTTCAGTAACATATAAAATTTTAAATATAATTATTTTTTGAATCTGGATTTCCACTTTAAAACCAAGTACCATTCTGAAATTTTAATGCCCACATTTGTATTCGCAACCAACTACGTGGGCTCCAGGTAGGATTATTTTAATTTCCTCAGGCTAATGAGGGAAAGTCCAGAGACAAACACTGAATAAATGATGCATTGTGGCCAAATGAAGATATAAATACTTCACATCACTTCCTAAATTAAGGTTTTGCGGTGTTTAAATAGAGAAAAATGGTAAACCGTTGAGTCATTTCTGACATAGAAGTAGGTCAAACTCAAAACACTTTACATGATAGCAGTATCATTGCCACATTGAGAATGGCAGTTTGGCTTCCCCAAACAACTTGATCTGATACACTGAATTAATTTTTTATTTTATTTCTGGTTTATTTTGCAGTTTTATTTGAATACAATTTATAATTTTGCTTTGCTTTCACTGTTGCATAAGACCTATAAATATAATGACACTAAGCCTGGTTTTAAAGTTGTATATATCTAAGTAAAATTATAAAGAAATCATTAAAATCAACACTTGGAGACTGAGAATTTTTACCAAGAGATAAAGTGGGATGTTGTCATAAATCACCCAAGTGGAAAACACAGATCTAAATGTCTTCATGTATCAGATCCTCTGTGGGCGCTCAGTCTGGTCCCAGCTTAGCCACCCCACTTCCTTCTCCTTACACTGCTTCCAGCAGACAGAAGAGTGGGAAAGTTGCTATGTAACTGACTGTGGCCACTTTTGCCTTCCAGTTAGGAAAGGGATCTGCATTCTTTGTAAAATGGGGAATTAGGCATTTGTTCTACTCCATCTCACTTACAAATGCTAAGGCTGGAAAGAAAATGAAAAGGTTGAGATTTCAAAGTCCCTCCTGCATCTTTCAGTGCTTCTTCTGGGGGAAGCCCAGAGCATACAGCCCATTTGGTTGAGCTCAGTTAAGGTGGGTTTTTATCTGAGGCCTATTCCCCAAGGGGAGGGCTGATACTGCAGTCACTCTAGCAACAGGGAGAATTAGACCTAATAACAATCTAAAGGTTAAGTTTTTAAACTGTCCAAGGAGAGTGACAGACAAGGCATAGAATTGGAATAGAGATCCTTAAGGCCCAAGATCCTCTAAATGTTTCAGGCACCGTGGGAAGAAAAAAAAATTATATATATATATATATAATTTGACTAGGACAACAAGGAACCTTGCTTCTGCTTAGACTCAAGGTGAAATCTCCCATTAGGTATCAAAGCTGCAGAGCTGTGTTCCGCATAGTGTGAGAAACCTGATTTTCTCTACCTACACTGCCTTTTTTAGTTGTCACATATAAGTGGTATAATAGGTATCTATCTTTATCTGACTTATTACATTAAGCATAATGCCCTCAGGTTTATTCTGTTGTTGGAAATGGCAAGATTTTCTTCTTTTTTATAGCTGAATAATATTCCATTGTATATAGAGATGGTCTTGATCCATTCATCTGTTGAAGGTTGCTTCCATGGGTTGTTTCCATATCTTAGCTACTGTAATAATGCTGCAATAAACAGATATCTGTCCAAGATCCTGTTTTCATTTCCTTTGTCTACATACCCAGAAGAGGGATTGCTGAATCATATAGTTCTACTTTTAACTTTTTTGAGTAATCTTTATACTGTTTTCCATGGTGGCTATACCAATTTACATTCCCATCAACAGTAGACAAGGGTTTCCTTTCCTCCACATCCTCATCAACACTTATTATCTCGTCTTTTTTGCAATAGCTATCTTAACAGATGTGAGGCAATATCTCCTTGTTGTTTTGATTTGCATTCCCTGATGATTGGTGATGTTGAGCATCTTTTTGTGTGTACCTGTTTGACATTTGTATGTCTTCCTTGAAAAAACAACTATTCAGATCCTCTGCCCATTTTATAATTGTATCATTTGAGTTTTTGCTATTGAGTTGCATGTGTTCCTTGAAATTAATTTTGAAAATTCATTCTATATCAGATAAATTGTTATAAGTATTTCCTCCCATTCTGTAGACTGCCATTATATTTTGTTCATTGTTTCTTTGGTTGTGCAGAAGCTCTAGTTTGATGTAGTCCCACTTGTTTGTTTTTGCTTCTGTTGATTTTGCTTTTGCTGTCATTTCTAAAAAATCATTGCAAAGACCAATGTCAAGATACTCTTTCCTTGTTTTCTTCTAGGAGTTTTATTGCTACAGGTCTTATGTTTAAGTCTTTAATCCATCTCAAATTAATTTTTGTGAGTGGTGTAAGATAGGGGTCCAATTTCAATCTTCTGCAAATTAGCAGTTTGCAACTAAAGCAATAGGTAGAGATAAATTTCTAGCCATAACTATCTATCTAAAGGCAGGGTGATTTCACTCACATCTGAGTTACACTTATATACAATTCCATTACATATTATAGAAACCTTCCCCATGTCACTCAAATTTCCATCTCCCTTGGTGTAGGTATTGCCCCTTCTGCTCCTAGTTGTTTGTGACTCCTTCCTCTATCCCTGGGTACCAGGCAGTCTGTCCACACACTACCCATGGTTCTACTGGCCACATATGAAGTCATTCACCCCCTTGAGTGAACTCCAAAATTAAACTCATAAGTCAAAGTGTCACTGATTACCATTAACATTGGTGGAAAGGATGTTATTTACCAATACCACCATCTTTCTTAACTCCAATGTAAGGTACACTGGTCCACCAACTTCTCCTCTGTTGACCTTTCAGGTATGAGTGAGCCACCAGTCCACCAAGGCCCCTAAACTCTAGGGAACACATATCAAGGCTCCAAGAAGTGTCCTTAAATTACCTCTCACTAGACATAACCATCTTTTCCCTTTCCCCCATGGGGGTGTAGTTGAGAAAATGCCAGAGCATTCCATCACACTACTTCAAAGATATTTTCTCACTCAGCCTTTTCAAACTTAATTGTGTTTTATCTTCAGACTGGGGGCTGATGAAGGATCACTACTCTGGTTTTCGATTTCCTCCTTTACAATCTTGCATAGGTGGTCTAGCACCTCCTTTTAGAAAGTAGGTATAGCATTATTTTGTGATTAGACTTTTGCAGGCTATTGAAACTAAGATAGAAAGAGTCCTATTTTAACACTCTGTTAACAGAAGTGTAAATTCCACAAAACCTGGGTAAAATCTGAGTAACAGAAGGCTGTCCTCTATAATTAAACAGCAGATGATTTCAGAAAGCTTAAGATCCCTTTCGTTACAAAGATGAGAATTCTGCTTCTACGAGGACATGAGACCCTGCCATGAACAGTCAGCATCAGGACACTATCAGATCAGCTGGAAAGAGAAAATTATACTAAAATGATGGTGAGGTAAGGGAAGGAAAGGGGATCATTTGAGCAGAAGGTAATTTCTTGCCAGGTTGAGAAGGCAACAAATATGGCATTTAAGCAAGAAGCTCCACATACAAGCAGCACTTCTACACACAAAGTAGCTTCTAATGATGCCCAAAACAGAGTTGAAAGAGATTTATGGCTGGATTTTGGATGACAGAAAGCAAAATAGACTTAGAGAAGTATATGTACAACAACTCTAAAGAAGTGAGTCTGAACAACAGATGTTCTTCTGCACAATAAATAAAATAAAGAAATTGAACTTTACACGATCCTTAACGTAACTACGCCCATTGGGATAAACAAGACCCCTGACTTTCCTGAAATACTCATCTGAGCTGCAAACATGTTCATTAATGAAAACTTTTCGCAGTTCTTAGGAAGCATTCAGGTTTGGGGTTTGGGGAAAAACACATTTCTACATGGTTAGGGTCTAAATTTCAGAGTTTTGCAATAGAAGTAAAGGATATTTAACTTTATTTTTCCTATTTCTGATTAATGTCCGTGGTCTGCTGATGTTTCAAGGAACTATTTGTTTTATTAGAAGACAATTCTGTTTCCTCACTCTAAGAAGAGACGGAGTCTTCCTAAGTTTGAATGTGGGCCCTTCATCAAAGAACCAAATAAGCTAGAAAAAATCTGAGAGTTGCAACCCAATTCCCATCATTTTGTAATCACATCATCACACTATCATTTTGTAAGTCACAGGGCAAGTAATGTATCCAGAAATATAGTTGCTTGCAAAATATTTTCTGAAAAGAAGGGCATGCTTCAAGCAGAAATTCTACCTCCCTGTGTGTTTCCATGATGGCAGCAGCAAGATAAAGGAAAATGGAGACTCATGCAGTGATAATGTGTGCTTGTAAGTTACACGTCATCTCACATCTCATTGGCCAAAACAAGTCACATGGCTATGCCAACTTCAAAGAGAGTGGGAAAGTTCAGTTTTACTATGTGCCCTACTTTGTGGGTCCTCCAGAATGAGGGAGATGTTGAATTTTACCTATTATTACTGTGTGGTAGTAAGTGCTACTGGCAGTAGGGCTTAAAGTCTTTTCCATCTTTGAACCAACCATCTCTCCTTCCCTGAAGTCCTCCATTCATTTCCAAAGCCCAATTCAAATCCACTTGCCAAAATATCTTCCTTACTATAGTCAACCCAAAGTTATTTCTCAAGTCCTATCCAGTGTATGCATTGTGAGCACTTTCATTAGGCAGTTTCTGCACACTACGTCATTTTGATGTGTTTATCCTACAGCGCAATTAGATCCTGGGTTCCTTAAGTATAAGATGCCTTCTAATGTCTGAGAAAGCCATCCAGGGAACAGGGACAGTGAGTCACAGTATGCGATGCCCATGGGAGGTATAACTCTTTGGAAATACACAATTTACATTTATTGCAGACAACCATAGGTTTAGACCAAAGTTTCAATCAAATGTATTATGCACAAAATGAATAGTCATCAAGACCAGAGAGGTTGTAATTATCAAGAATACACTTAAACTGAACTTCAGGACCACATAGAATTCACTACAGCCCCTTTATTCTGAGAACAAATTACTCCCTACGGGATCTTTGAATCAGTTTGAGATGAACCTGGTTAAGCTGGGTTTCCTAAATGCAGAGACTGAGACAAGGCTTTGTGTCCAAGTGATTTATTGAGGGGGTTCTCACAGAATAAATCTATAAAGAGGACAGGATAGAGACAAGGTAGAAACTAAGCAAGAATGAGGCTTTCAGTGAAGTCTAGCCTGAATTCAGTTCCACAGGGGGCTCTGGAACACAAATTGTACCCTGAAGATTGTCCTGCCTTGAGACAAGAAATAGAGGTTTTGGAAACTCTCACTCAGACCCCACTGGTCATTACTATATGCTACTCCTGCATAAGGGAGAGGGATATTATTCCAAGGCATCACCAGATAAGGTGTCTCCAGTCATCCAAGAGCAATCTCAGGAGAAGACTGCTATCTTGAGCCATTAGCAGCAGCACCCTCTAAAGCCGGAAACTGGCAAACTAAACTGATCAAATAGAACCCCAGGAATCTGGCAAGGATACCGTCATTGTCTGCTGTGTCCTAAAAACCAGACTATACACAAAGAGGCCTTAACATGATACTTTACCTCCAGAGGTACACCAGAACGAGTCAGTGATCCAACCGTGTGTTAAGTGTGACAAATGCTTCACTCTCCTATAAAGAAATCCTCAATAAGTATGTTCACTTTTGAGAGAGTCACTAATTTGAAGTCACTGCATCAGATGTGACATAATCACTCTCCTCTCTGATGATGTTCTTCATATCCATATAACTACACCTGGCCAAGGTCATTCATATCCTAATATTCTGTCCTAATTGCAAGATGACAGCAGAGAGCTTTAGATGGGAAATTCAGTGAAAAGTGGGATGAGTTTTACCTTCGGGCAGCACAAAGGATTAGTTTCCATTGCAGGGCTGTGCTGAGGGATGATAGTTTGAGAGAATGCCTTGAATTGATACCTCAAAGGGCTTCTTTCGAAAGGATGATTTATATATCACAAGACAAAGAGGATTTATATTAAAGAAAATGGATTCCTTTTCTGAGCTGTTTTGAGGAAGATGGATAGCTTCCTGTAAACTGAAGTTCCATGTCTGTGAGCTGCGTGTTTCCAGAAAATTACTCAAGTAATGCTGCCGCTGGGACCCACTACATTGTCCTTGCCACCACCCACACTCTGTGTGTGTGTGTGTGTGTGTGTGTGTGTGTGTAAGAGAGACTACAGAAACAGTTACCTAACCAGACTGCCTTCTAATAGGCAGCCCGCCAAAGAAAAATTCATATTATCCAAGCTATACATGCATAGCAGTTAATGATGAAGGACATTTTTAGCTTAGTGAGGAGGAGGAGTTGTTTACATATTTGCCCATCCAGTTCTTCCTGCAAAAGTACTGATCTTGCCTACTAAGAAGCTCATTATAAGGGCCACTCTTCCTATTTTAAATTTCTCTGATGAATTCCCACATAATCGTTACACAGCTCTCATGTACATTTGATGAAGAAAATCCAACAGAGTCTAAAGTTTTTTGAGTGAAATGAAGGTTTATCTTTGCTTATAGGGCCTCAGATCCCTGATCACAGCGGTGATTCAGGCATCAGATAAGAGACAAATGAGATCATATAGTCGATGAAAAATTTTCCCTGAGAAATAAGAACAACTTCCATTGAGCAATCTAGAAAGCTATCTGAGGGGTCTTAAGGCTATGACATCAGCCCTGAGAAACCAAGAACTCAACTCTTTTTCACTGAGAAACCAACTGCAGAGCCCTCAATTTCAGGTAATCCTACAGTGACTTTTTTTTTTGTACAGTGACTCTCATGCTGGTAAGTCATGCTGGTAAGCCAGGTCAGGAGAGGGAAAAAACACTCTGATTTGTAATGTTTGCAGACTTCTATAGTATAAATATTCTCATTATGACCAATTACAAGCTACCAAGGTGATGCCACCAAACAAGAAGTTGAGAAGCGATACACGTGATCGGTTCTCAAAGTCAGAATAAGTTGGCTCTAGATGGACCCAATCAGAGACACAAAAATGTAGGAAGTTGAATTGACAAGCTGTATGAGACACCTGTTCCTGCCTTTGTATCTTCCACCTGCAGATATGCAGATCAACAAAGGAAACACTTTCAAGGTACTTGCCTGAGTGCAGAAAAGTTGTATCTCTCAATATACTTTTGTAGGCTCATTCCTCCCATGATTTCTAACAACATCCTTGCCACTCATATTAAGATGAGTTTTTATGCTGATAAGGGATAAAGAGAGTGGAAAATGAATTGAAAAAAGATGGTGAGATACCCACAGTAAAATGTGTTCCCTAATAAACAAAAATCACTTGTGTTTTCATATACTAACAATGAACAATAAAAAAACAGAAATTAAAAAAACTATTTTATTTACAACAATTTTTTTATTTTAAAAAGAATGGAATACTTAAACATAAACTTAACCAAGGAGGCAAAATGGTTGTACACTTGAAAATATAAAACACTGCTGAAAGAAATTAAGAAGACATAAATAAATGGGAAAATATCCAATGTTCATGAATTAGAAGATTGAATATTGTTAAGATGTCAATACTACCCAAAGCAATCTACAAATTCAATACAGTCCCTATCAAAACCCCCAATGACATTTTTTTTTGCAGGAAAAGAAAAACCCATCTTAAAATCCATGTGAAATTTCAAGAGAATCTAAATAGCCAAAAACAATCTTGAAAATAAAGATCAGCAAGATGAATAAGCTCTAGAGATCTGCTGTGTAATATTGTGCCTACAGTAACAATAATATATTGAACACTTAAAAAGTTTGTTAAGAGAGTGGACCTCAATTTTAGTGTCTTTTCCACAATGAAAGAGCAGGAGGACAAAGAACAACAACAACAAAGTTGGAGGTCTCACATTTTCTAATTTCAAAACTTACCTCAAAGATATAGTAATCAAAACAATGTTTCCCTATGAAGACAGACATGTTTAGATTATAGAGTCCAAAAATAGATTCTCACACATATGTTCAAATTATTTTGACAAAGGTGCCAAGATTATTCAATGGAAAAAGGGCAGTCTTTTCAAGAAACAGTACTAGGAAAACTGGATATCCATATGCAAAAGAATGAAATTAGACCCTTAGTTTACACTACTTACACATTAGCTCAAAATTGATCAAAGACCTAAAAGTATATAGCTAAAACTATAAAACTCTTAGAAGAAAACAGAGGGAGAAATGTTCATGACAGTAGATTTAGCCATCATTTCTTGGATATGACACCAAAAGCACAAACAACAAAAAAAAATTAGGTAAACTAAACTAATCAAAATGAAAAACTTTATGCATTATATTGCAGTATCAACAAAGTAAAAAAGTCCATTCACAGAATGAGGAAAATTCTTGCAAATCATATATCCAATAAAGAAGTAATATCCAACTAAACAACAATAAAAATAAAAATTTTTTAAGGGCAAAGGAATTGAATAGACATTTTCCCAAAGATGTACAAGTGGCCAGTAAACACATTAAAAGATTCTCAGTATTACTAATCATTTGGTAAATGCAAACCAAAAACATAATGAACTACTACTTCATACCTACTAGGATGGAAGAAAAAGGAGGAAGAGGAGGAGGAAGGGGAAGGAGAGAGAAAGGAAGAAGATAAAGAAGTAGAAGAAAGAGAAGGAGGAAGAGGAGGAGGGGAAAGAGAAAGGAGAAAGAGGAGGAGGAAAAGGAACAGGTAGGAAGGGGTGGTAAGGAAAAGGGAAGATGGGAAGGAGGAAAATAAGGAGGAGGAGAGGAAAAGGAAGAGAAAGAAGGGAGGAAGAAAGGGGAAAGTGGAGGAGGAGGAGGAGAGGGGAAGGAGAAGAAGGAGAAGGTGGGAGAGGAAGGGGAGGGGAGGAGGAGAAGATGTAGAAGGAGAACAAAGAGGAGGGGGAGGAGAAGAAAGGGGAGATGAAGAAGAAAGAGAATGAGAAGAGGAAAGGGGACAAGGGGAAGGAGGATATGGAGAAGAAGGAGAAAGAGAAGGAGGAGGAGATGGAGAAGTAGAAGGAGGACAAAGAGGAGGAGTGAGAGAAGGAGGAGGAGATTAAGAAGGAAGAGGAGGAGAGCAACAACAACATTAACAACACCAATTTTAAAAACAATGTTGGTAAGCATGTAGAGAAATTTGACCCTCTGCTGGTACAACTACTATGAAAAACAGTACGGCATTCTTCAAAAAAATTAAACAGAATTACAATATGACCCAGCAATTTCAAGTCTGAGTATAAACCCCCAAATAAGGTGGAAATAATCTAAATGTCCATTGATGAATGAATAAACAAAATGGGGCATATATATACAATGAAATATTATTCAGTCTTTCCCTCTCTCCCTCTCTCTCCCTCTCTCTTTCATTACCAGAAATTCAAATACATTAAAATTTACTTTTCCTATCTATGGTCATGGCACCCTAAACAAGACTGATCTCTTCTGATCTCGAAAGCTAAGCAGGGTCAAGCCTGGTTAGTACTTGGATGGGAGACCACTTAGGAAAAACAGGTGCTATAGGCGTAAAAAAAAATAATAAAAAATTTATTTTTCTCTTTATCACTAACTTTATAATTCCATCAGTGAGAGGCTATCAGGTTTTTTTTGGCATGATTCTTTGTTTATTTTACTACCTTCCATAGGACTACAGATTTCTTTTCTCCTGGTATTTGCTTCATTGTTTTACAAAAAAAATTAAAATCTATTCCAATAGATACTCATTTTCAGTTTTCAGTATCTTTTCTATTCTATTCAAAAACTGTCATAACATCTACCACGATTCCAGCATCTTTTTCATTTCATAACTACTTCCGCCATCATCGCAAGAGTTGATGAGCTAGATCCAGAAAAACTGAAACTGGACTCAGTGCCCCGTCTGCCCTTTCTCAGCCATGTGCACAGAACTTTGGGAGCAATGTTTTGTTAGTTTTTTTTTTGTTTTATTGCTTTTTGTTTGTTGTTCTTAGGGGAAAGAGTGTTCAATAAATGGTTAAATTCCTTGTTTGTCTTTCTTCACATAACATAGTAGGATGTTAGTGCTTAGACATTCTAATACACTCATTTATTTCATTTCCTCCATTTTAATATATTTATTTCTTTTCTTAATTTTCTCCTGAGGAGGAAGAAGAAAAATCTTACCAGAATTTTGTTTTTCATGGGCTTTGGAATTTGTTATGTGTGTTCCAGTGAAACTTTATTTACAAATACAGGATTTGGTCCTCGGGCTATAGTTTGCTGTCCCGTAAAATAGAGATTAATGGCTGGGGACCCTCATTAGATGAAGGGGTCAGTAAAGGACTTTCTGAGGAGGTAAGCTGTAGATGGAAACCAGAATGAGGAGCCAGCCAGGTAGACAGTTGAGATAGGGGCATTCCAGGCAGAGGGAACTGTGAGTGCAAAGGTCCTGTGGTGGAAAGAGGTTTGGGGTGATCTGAGAAATGAAAGGCTGGGAGGAAGAGGAGAAGGAGGGACAGAACTTGAGCCTCGAGAAGTAGGTGGGGCCAGATCAGGTGGGCCGTGGCTGCGTGTGAAGGAGCCTAGACATAAAGAACAGGGAGAAACTATGGGACAGGTTTAAACAGTGAATCCCATCTGATCTGCACTGGCTCATGAAAAGAGAAAGACTTCCAAGAGGGGGCATGTGGGAGCACAGAGACGAGAGGGAAGTCTTCTGTGACTGTCCACTCCAGAGGCAGTGGTGGCTTGCACAAGGGCAGGGAAGGTGGGTATGGGCTTCCTCTCCCCAGTTTGCTGTTTCTTTCCCTTTCTCTGGCTCTATGCTCCCCTCCCCAGTCTTTGCCCCCACTCTCTCTTACCTCCTCTCTCCTTTACTCCTCTCCCACTTCTCTGAGTCTGTCTTTCACCCCTATCCATTTCTCTGGGTGTCTGTCCCTCCCTCTCCTGGTTTCTAGATCTTTTACTCCATACCGTTCAAATCTCAGCTCTACCACCTACTGGCTGAATAACCCCTGATGAGTTATGTGACCTCTGAAACCATTGACCTCACCTAGAACACAGGGTTAGCAGCACTATCCCTTCAGGATTGCTTGGGATTAGATGAGGTAGCCTATGTGAAAGCCCTTAGAACACAGTAGGTACTTAACACTTATTTTCTCTTAATCCCATTCTATCTTCTGCTTTCTCAACTGCACACACCTCCACTTCATCCCAAAATTCCAATTCTGAGGCAGCAAAGTATCCTAGAAACCTCCAGAAAACCTTTATCCAGCTATCATCTCTCCAGTCTGTCTGCCTCCCAAACGATACCTCAGTGAGACCTGAAAGCTATCAAATACCAGAATTTTTTCAGTGACCTTATCGGTTGCAGAACATGGCTACAACCTAGGATTGTAAAAAAAAAAAAAAGAAAGAAAGAAAAAAAATGGTCCAAGGATATTCCTAAAAGATCCTCACTCTGGTCCTCTTAATTCTTTAGTTTACTAATCAATTTGCTTTTGTTCTTGAGCCATCATTGTCAAACCACCCTACAGAAGTGAATCCTGTTGGAGTCTGGTTTTGTTCTGTTTTATTTTGTTTTTCAAGAAAATTCAGAGCCTTGATCTCTTATTAAAAACACCTTTGTTTTCTTTTTGATCACGCTTAGTATCTTTAAGCACATATAACCAAGAATCTGTTTTTACCATAATGAATTCTAATAATTCTGCTTTAACAATGGGTTTTTTTTAAGCTCCATGATTATTCCCACATTTCCAATTGTTTCTTCCCTATCTTTTTGCAGGAAGTTTAGATGACTTCCTCTAGGAGTGATTTTTCTCACTTCTGGAACATACACTTGCTATCTTTATTGCTTGTTATTCATAATCCTCTTTTGCTTTCCTGGCAGATGAGCAACAGAATTGTGATGGAAGCTCTTCTGGCCATAAAATACCTTAAAATATTTCAAGGGGACTTGAGAATTATGATTTGATTATAATAGTTATAGTGAGAAACTAATTGAAGAATACGGCTTAGTTTACTCAGTTGGGCAAATGTCACTGGACCAATCCCAGCTTGGAAATAATTGTATCTCCATTCTCTAATATCAAACGAGTGCACACTATGTCTGGGAATCCCACTTTGTATTTCACATGCACTATCTCATTCTAGCATCACAAAAACTTTATGATCTATTATTATTACATCAATATTATAGATAAAGAAACTAAAGCTTTAAATAAAAGACAAAATATCTTGCCCAGCATCACAGCTAGTAAATTCAGGATTCAACTAGATCAATCTAATTTCCAAACTCAAGCTTTTATGTAAACCAAAATAACCCAAACCTTTTTCTAATAATATTCAGGAACTTCATGGAACTCTATTTAACATTATATACTAATAACTACAAGTTCTCACTTGTAGAGGAAAAGAATAACTTGTCTTTAGTTTATTATGTGCAAAAATCTACAAAGCAACTTTAGAGGCCTAGAAATAAATTAAAGACTACCCTCAGAAGAAAGTGATCGAGTAATGAAATTTGAACACTCCATACAATGTGTTGAAACTAATGCAAAGATGTAACAAAGGACACTTCAGCAGCAGAATCCAGAAAATTTTTTTCATTACTTTTTTAAATGCCCCTTCCATACCAAAAACAAACAAACAAATAAACCTGTCAATTTGTGATTCAGATGGAATAAAATGCTATATGACAAATATCATGAGTTTTTCTTCAGGCAATGAAACATCCTAAGGCAAAAAAAAAAGCCCACTTTTTGCCGAATACACAATATTTCTTATTTTTCTGAAGGACGGCAAAGGTGGGGCCAGGGATCACTATCAAGGTGAGCAGCTGTGTCCCTTCTCCACCAGGAATTCCTAAGAAGAAAAGAGTGTATAGAAAAGTCGCAAATAGCATCAAAATCAAAGGTAGGTCACTATCAACCAGTTGGGAAAATCCTGACATCAATCTGTCATCAGGGACAGGGAAATGAAGGCACGATATCAGCTTCATACTTATCCTGATTTCTGTGTCTCTCCAAATCAAATGTTTTATTGGAAATGGTAGCAAATGTAGGACACATGGCCCATTGTCCATCTTGCAATAAAGTTTCTGCCGTATAATAAAGTTTCTAAAGTGTTCTTTATGGAAAAATTTTTTTTTTCTGCTGCTTTTATTTTGTCTTCATAATCTCAGTGGTGACATGTTATGAAAAGGCTGGCTGCACTGCTAATAAAAGCATTGCTTCTCCAGTGTTTGAGTGACTGCAGTTGTCTCCAGGCGGCTGGTGGGTTAATGTGGCACAGTTCCAACAGCCTTGAAAAATAACAATAATGTGATTTAGGTCTAGTGTCATTAAACTTGATTAGCTGAGTGAGCTCATGAAAATCCATAATTAACTAGAAAAACAAGAAGACAGATGTTTTTGCCAGGAAATGGAGAGAACTTGGTCTGTTCAACTGCTTTTCTTTCTACCTAAGGACCTAAGCTACTGCATACCTCTCTTCCTATTCATATGCGACTGATAAACAATATCCCCAGATATGACTCATCTCTTATCTAATCATCTCCACTTTTCATGAGGAGGTGGGAGAACAGGAAATGCAATTCTTTCAGAAGTTTTGAAGCTCATCAGTCAAGTTGGTAAATACCCTAAACTACCTTACCAGCAGCCCAGCTCAGATCCACCCCTTATTCCCACTCTGAAGTCCCTGGACCGAGTGGTTCTCAACCAGGGGTGAGTTTGTCCCCCTGAGGAATATTTGACAGTGTCTGGAGACATGTTTGGTTGTTACAACTAGAAAGTGTGCTACTGGCATCTAGTGGGTAAAGGCCAGGGATGCTGCTAAATATCCTACAATTCACAAGACAGCCCCAAAAGCAAAGAATCAGACCCAAAATGTCAACAGTGCTGATGCTGAGAATGCCTGCCTATCTTCAGAGGCAAGCCGAGAGTAGGTCCCTCCCCGACACAGTCCAGCTCAGCCCCCTCCCTGAGTAGTCAGATCCTCAGATTCCCAGGTCAGCCCTGAGGTGCACACACTGGTGAATCTGATAGACAAGAAGCACAAACAACCAGCGTGCAGTAGTCCAACAGAGGTTCACACCGACCCTGAAAGAGTCAGCATTTTAGGAAAGCCAGCATCAGCTAAAGAAAGTGTGCTTCACATGAGAACCACTCCTTATGATGGTATTTGTCATAGAGGCTGTGACCTCTCATATTACACTCTGCTCAACTCTTGAGGAAAGTGACTTTCTGTCACATTCTTTCTCCAACTTCTCGCTTTCAGCTCAGGCCCTTAAAGAGGAGGGCAAGGTCAAGAAACCATATTGAGTAATAGGAGAATGGGTTTTACTCATGGGTTTTTCTATAACTTGGTACAAGTAAACTTTGAAACCCAGATTTCCTAAGGGGCAAAAATAAGATTTCTTATAATCTTTCTGTCTCACAGAGACAGTTCAGAGAAGTGAAAAGAGACTTTCCAAAACCTCATATTTATATATTAGGTTGAACCACATGAGAAGGCCATGTTTACAGGACAAAATTAGTTGACTATTGGCATTTTTATTTGGTTCCACCTAATTATGTCAGTCAAGGTTCTCCAGAGAAACAGATCCAATAGAAGATATATAGAGGCAGAGAAAGATTGAAGAATTGGCTGAGAAGTCCCCTGATCTGTCATCCACACACTGGAGACCTAAGAAAGCCAGTGACATAGTTCCAGTCCAAGAGCAAAGGCCTGAGGGACAGGTGACCTGATGCTATAAGTCCCCATCTGAAGGTCTGAGAACCAGAAGCTTTGATGTCCAAGTGGCAGGAACAGATAGATGACCCTGCTGAAGCAGACATAGTTAATTCTCCCCACTTCCACTTTTTTGTTTTGTTTGAACCTTCAACAGACTAGATGATGTCTGCCCATAACAGTGAGTGTGATCTTCTTTACCCATTCAAAAGCTAATCTATGCCAGAAACACCATCACGGACATGCCCATAAATAATGTTGACTAGCATTCTGGACATCCCTTAACCCAGTGAAGTTGACAAATGAAATTAATCATAACACTGATACTACAGATATACCATCCACCCTGTGGGAAAGGTATTAATTTTAATGAATATTCTTATTTTATAAATGGGGAAAAAGAGGCTGAGGGAGATTCAATAAATAGTCCAATATGGCATAGTTAACATGTTGTAGAACTAGGAATGAAACACAGAGTTAAGACTTCGGATCTTAAATTTTTCCTACTGGCTGCTTAGCCCTAAGCAAGTACAATGCACTGCCATCTACTATTTGATGAGACCATTATACCTTGTGCAAGAAACAATTTTACATCTGTGCTTGGGATTAACGTCAATGTAAGAATTGGCTTTATTCTCAGCTAAGAACCCTTGCCAAGAGGGAAGATAGGTCCAGTCCAGTTTCATACAAGATTGCATTAATTCAGACAAAAAAAGGGAGCTTAGATTGGCAAGAAAAGACCTCTGAGACTGACAAAAGCATCCTCACTTCCTCAAGCCCTCAGGCCTAACACACTCTCCTCTCCTGCTTCTCAAGCCCACAGATACACAAACACATTTTTAATGAGCTTGGTGTCAAAACAGCAAGCGCCAAGGGAGCAGGGCCCCAGATTCTGATCAATGTGAGCAATATTTAGCCTTCCCCCAGCCTTGCCGGTTGCCCTCACCTGTTCAGCAGTTCTGCAGTGTTATTTTTAGTGTGTTAAGTTAATAGAGATCCCTGGAGTGATATGGCAAGAGGAATGTCACTGGAGGAGTGTTGCTAAATCCATAACCTGAGAGAGGCCTGCAGCTACAGGGCTGCATGAAGGAGACCTTTGGGAACAGTGTACCCTCAGTTCATATCTTAACTTAGGACTACTGTTCAAGGCTGCTTCTTGCCTGAGTGGGAGGAAGGAAGACCAGCACAATTTTCCTTCTGCCTCGATGATAAAATAAATACTATAAATGATAAAATAAAATAAAAATAATGGTAGTGTTCGGGGAGAAAGATAGGCCAGAAAATTTATGCTACATTAAAATATATGCTAGGAAATAAAAATCATTCACTCTTAACTGATGTCAAACCTATGGTTTCATATTTAAATAACCTCTACCCTAACACCCTCTTTGAAAAGCTGTCAGTGTAATTAGAGCTGTAACAAAGGACATACAGACTTACCCAGGAGAGAAAATTATGACAGGCTTAATCAAAATCACCCTATAAATATCACTCTACTGTTTTAACTATCACGTTTCACTTCTAGGGCCATGAAAGTGACCCACATGCTACCAAAACCAGGCAGAATGCTGAAATTTGATTCATTCCTTTTATGGCAGCCTCGCATACAGATGTGCCCACTAAGAGACTCATGTGTGATTAATGCATACAAGGTCTTTAGTAGGCTTGGTCCACAAATGTGAGAGTTATAGTAAAAGGAAACCAGAGGGAATAGAAGTAGAAACCAAGAACTTTTCCTCCATATTCTGCCACTAACTCATGAACGTTCAAAGGGGTGGCAAAGGATGGAATTACTCTCGATTAAAGGACATGCAACTGGTGCCACAAACTGCTCAACCTTGCACATCTTTCTGGCCATTTATTCCTCGATAACTTTAGAAGGCGACAAGTAGTCACCAAATTTGGAACCTATGCCAAGGAACACAAAGGCAATTTATTGAAGAAAAAAAGAAAAAAAGGAAGGTAAAGAAAAAATATAGTTGTGTCTGCTTTCTTAAAAAATAAGTTGACTAATGAACATTTTCAAATGATGACTTTTCTATCATTTTTTATGATGTTTATTGAACTTCTCCATGAAGACTGACATTACAAAGGAAAATATCTTATGAAGGGAAGTAAAATGACTTATTTACATCATAAAACAAAATGAAGAAAGCATCCATACCATTTATTAGATTGTTTTATATGAACATAAATCGTTTTACCTTGTTTCTGAACAAGGACACTGTCATAGATCACTTCTTCTTTAATTGGAAATCAGAGGCTCTGCAAACTGTTCATTGATATGGGATGTGATTTTGACTGACTTGCAAGAGAAAAACATGAAATTGTTCTCCTTTGGGTCCAGGGCAGGAAAGGCTCTGCTTCATAAAGGCTTTTGTTTAAAATATCAAATATTAAGAAACCCTCATACACTGCTGGTAGGACTGAAAATTGGTATAGCCACTATGGAAAACAGTTTGGAGATTCCTCAGAAAACTAAGAATTGACCTACCATATGATCTAGCAATCCCTCTCCTGGGTATTTACCCCCCAAAGACTTGAAAACTCATTTCTGAAAATATATTTGCACATCAATGTTCATAGCAGCGTTATTCACGGTGGCTAGGACATGAAAGCAACCAAAGTGTCCTATGATAGATGATTGGCTAAAGAAGCTGTGGTATATATATACAATGGAATATTATTCAGCCATCAGAAGAGATAAAATACTACTATTTGCAACAACATGGATGGACCTCGAGATAATCATACTAAATGAAATAAGCCATACAGAAAACGTTGAAAATTACATGATATCACTTATATGTAGGATATAAATCTAAAAGCAACAAAGGAGCAGGACAAACAAACAGAGACTCATGGACATGAGCAATAGACTAGTGGTTACCAAAGGATAGGGGATGGGGGAGGGGGAGGCAGCTGGGGTAAAGAGGGTCAAATATGTGGTGACAGAAAGAAATCTAACTATGGGAGGTGAACACACAGTGTAAATATACATATGCCTTACTGTTAAAGTATACAGATGAAACTTACTAGATTTCATTAACCAATGCCACCGTAAAAAATAAATGTTTTAAAAATAAAATAAAACATCAAATATTAATAACTAAATTGAGTAAGATGATTATTAAAAGAAAGATTTAGAGTTTTCAGAATGTCAGGTTCAAAAAATTTGGAACATCCAAGAGGTCAAACCAGGTAATTTACTTTCAAACAATATTTTCCAGATTTGTTTTGATTCCACAGAGACCCACTTGCCATCTATTTCTCTTTATTATGAGAATTTTGGGAAGCCAGAAGAAAATCATCTAGCAAAAAAATGTCCCAGAATGCATTTGCCACGTACTTTCAGCTTCATCATTTCAGGGTACAGCCACAGTTTCCACTGGCTACCCTAACGAGCACTGACTGAAGAGGCAGAGGAGGACAAACGGACAAGCGGACAAGTGGACAAGCAGACAAGCGGTGGGGATGGCACACTCCTTGGAGCAGAAAGATCATCAAGGCAGACTGAGGAGGTCTTGCCCAAACCCAAACAGAGACTGTAGGGGCTAAGGCTGGTGACCAGCATGCCACCATTAACTGGAATTACCTTTATATTGCCTTTATCATCACGGGGCATCTAGCTGTTTTCCAAGTGTCATCCAGGGCTGCAGTCAATCTGTCCTACTAGGGAATTGCTGGTTTTAGCACCAGACTGTCTACACTATTCTTTCATTATAAACTGCATTTGGGTATAATATTGAATGAAAACCAAGCATAAATTTTTTCAGCCAGCCATTATCTCATTATGGTCTCATCAGAAGCCATATTGTATGCCCTATATCTGATGAATACTCTTTTTTACACCAAAAAATTGAAGATTGTCCTTACCCCCAAGGACCAGGTGGAGCCTTTTGCCCCCAGTGAAGCCATCGAAAAAGAGAATAAGATTGAGAAACACTATCCTGAGCTTTTTCTAGCTTCTCAACCTCCACTATCTTAGCATGTGGACTAACCTATTCTTAAAATCCACCAGCAGAGATTTCAAAACTTCTGGGCACCATTTATATAATGAGAAGGTCCTTTCTAACAGATGGCTTGAATTCCCCTGACTGCAATTTAAACTTATTCCCTCTTGTCCTCTCCCACTTATGCACTGAACCACAAACCCAGGGAATACAACCTGAACTGGACAAACTGTTATCTGACCTTCATTTCATTTCATTTTCACATTTCCGTCTGAATCTTAAATCAAACTGAGGGTGGGGGAGAAGTAAGCATTAGATTAATAAGATTCACAGGGAAATAATGATTACCTAATTTAGCAGTGAAGAGAGAATAGGAACAACCTTCAAATGTCATCATCGGAGGTAGTGTTGAAATGCCTCCTTTTTCTGACACAATTCTGTCAATTAGCTGAGCAGAGCAATTACCATCCCTTTCTCTTTTTTATTTGCAAAGAACCAAAACTTTCTAAGGATGATAAATGACTCCCTGGAAAATTCAATGCTGGTTGTGCTAAATTTGCACTTTCCATATTGTAAGGGTTTGGGCGGACTTTTTTTCCCAGTTATTTCTCATAATCAATGAGGTGAGCAGTTTTGAAAAAAAAAAAAAAAACATACCTTGCATAGAATTCAGAGATGGGGGCCTTACAAGAAATCACCCACACACACTCAGATCTGTCCAAATGACCAGCAGACGAATACATATCTCAGTATAATCAGTACAGTTGAGGATGTTGTTAGCCAAATGATGAAGTAAATTTCATTTTAATTGTTTTGAATCCTATCCGCATTCCCCTAAAAAGAAGAAAAGGAAACGTATTCAAATTATGACCTTTGAGAATTCTGAAATCATTAGTGTTTCATATAACACAGCACAGAATTAAAGTGGGAAATGGACCCACAGTGTTCTCCTAACTGCAGCATGTACATCATTAATGGCACGTAATTAAGAAGGTGTCAGTGTTGGTCCCAGGTCTCGGCTGACAATGGCTCACAAACAGCATTTTCAGTCCGGTATAATAGCCAGCATACAGTGGCTAAAACTGTTCATTAAAAAAAGACAAAGGAGACCTCATTTTGCTCCAGAGCTAAGTTAGGAGACAAAAGGAACAGGGGAGTGGGCAATGATGCATACACAGAACCAGGCTTCAGAAGTTTCTGAACACTTGAGCCTTCCCCACAAAAAGCAGGAAGTAAGGTACAGGTTTACTTTATGTTTACCAGTATCCTATTGGCCATAGATTCAGGCCATGAAAGGGATGGTAAAGGGAACATTTAGGGAGAAAAAAGTCAAGGAGACAGAGGGCCTACCCATTAGTAATTGCCCTCTGGTGCCACCTGCACCCCCAAAACAGAATGCCCTCCACAGGGCCATAACTGAAGTCAAAGTTGAGGAAGAGGTAAGAAAAGGAACACTGTAATCAGAGGGGCCTCCCAGATACCTGTTTTGGAGACCCCACCCAGAAGAGCTCTACAATAGCTTGATTTCCCCACTTTCATCTGCCTGAAGAATTCTGTTTCAATTATTGATTGATGTATCAAAAATCACCCAAAACCAGTGGTTTAAAACAACAGGAATCTATTCTTCATCATGATTCTGTGGGTGAACTGGGTTCTGCTCCATGTAGTAGAGCTGTGGTCACTCATGGGGCTGCATTCAGCCAGGAGCTCAGCTGAGGCTGGAACCTCCAAGACAGCTTCTCATCAGGCAGAGTGTCTCATTATTCAGTGGTCTACCTGAGCCTTTTTCCAGCATGGCAACTAGTTTCCAAGAGAGACTTTCCAGAAGACAAGTGCCAAAGTGGAAGCACTTACCTAGCTTCTGTTTACTTTATGTTTACCAGTATCCTATTGGCCAAAGCAAATCACATGGTCAATTCCAGGGTCATTGGGGGGGGGGGCTACCCAAGAACATGTGTACCAAGATCCACAGTTCACTGGAGAACACTAATCTACCGAACCACCCACAAGGGTACAAACATTCTCAGAGTCAAGCCCTTTACATACGTTTTACCTCTTATTTCCATTGATGCTGCTGGAAGGCACCTAACACAGCAATACAGCAAAAATTGTCATAGATTCAAAGTTTGCTCACAGTTCCTCCCCACCCCCCTCACACACACACCTCTCCAGTGTCCCTTTACTTTGTGAAAGGTACCATAATCCATTCCAATGTGCATGACAGAAACCTGAGACTCCCCCTTTGATATTGGCCTCTCCTCCTCACACCCTAACTGCAACCCATTACCAATCCTGTCCACTCTGAATCCCCAAGAGCTCTTTAACCCGGCAGCTCTCCAGACAACCACAGCAACCTCCTATCTGATCACCCCAAGGAATTCACCATGCTGTAGCCAGAAGGAACTTTGCAAAACATAAATCATTTCATGCCCTCCCATCTCTTCTCCACTCATAACCCCTTCTCATCACTCAAGATAAGGACCAGGGCCCTGCGTGCTCTGGATCCCCCTGGCTCTCAGCCACATCAGCCTTCTCACTTTCTCAAACACACCCATACTCCTTCCCACTACATGGCCTTTGCACACTCTCTGCCCACGCAACTCTAATTCCACAATCAAATCTCAAGTACCCCTTGCTCAGGAAATTCTTCTCTGCCCTTCCACGCCAGGTAAAATTCCACTTACATGCACCTGCCTTCTCTTAGCTCCAGGTGTTCTTTATAGCTATGTGTGTCAGCGACTAGAATATGAGCCCCGTGAGCACATATTCTGGGTTTGGTTTTGGTTTCCTAGCTCAGAGTAATATTAACAATAAATATCTTTTGAGAACTTACTTTTTGCCAAAAACAATTGAGGTATACAGAAATAAACAAGACAAAGTCCCTGCTCTCATAGAGTTTAGTCTGGCTGGGGAAGGCAGAAAAAAAAAAAAAACACACATATATACACTGTAATGTCTACTAGTGAGTGATACATGCTAGAAAGGAAATTAAAGCAGACTAAGGGGATAGTGACAAAGGAAATAAAATATCCAGAGCAGGTGTCTCTGAAGAGGTGACATTTAAGCAGAGAACTGAGTAAAGTATGAGAGCACATCATGGGACTATCTGGAAAGAATGTTCCAGGCAAAGGGGACAGCAAATACAAAGGCTGAAGACCAAGTGTGTTCAACATGTATGATAAGCAGTCAGGATGCCAGGGGAACCTGGGGAGAGTAGTAAGAAATGAGGCTGGAGAAACATCCAAGAGCTTTGCGAGCCATGATGATTGTTCTCTAGTGCTATGGTAACAAAGCACCACAAACTGGGTACTTAAAATGCAGGAAATTGATTCCTTCACAGTTCAGGAGACCAGACATTCAAAAACCAGGTTTGACAGGGTTGGCTCCTTCTTGGGGGCTCAGAAGGATCATCTGTCCTATGACTCTCTTCTCACTGCTGGTAGTTGCCAGCCATCCTTGGCATTCTTTGGCTTGTAGAAGTATCACTCCAGTCTCGGCCTCTGTCATCACACAGATGTCTTCCCTCTGTATATATGTCTCCTTATAAGAACCTCAGTCATATTGGATGAAGGGCCCGCTCTACTCTGTATGACGCCATCTTAACTTTATTAATGGCATTACAGTGACCCTACTTCTAAATAAGGTCAAACTCTGAGGTTCAGGGAAGGACATCAATTTTGGGGAGGACACTAGTCAACCAGGTATAATTAGGACTTAGGATTTTAGTCTAAGTGTGTGATAGCAAGAGTAGACAAATGAACAGACGACAAATGCAGGTGAAACAAGCAGCCACCACTTACCAAGACCACCAGGTGGGCCTCTGTGAGTCACTGATGCACACTGCTCTGTGAAGACAAAAGGCTTTTGCTACCTTGGGTTCCTGGCCTCTCTTTTTTTGTTTTATTTATTTTTTCTTTTTTTTTTTTTTTTTTTGTGCTTTTCAAAGTTTTTCAGAAGGCATGGAGATACCTCTCAAAGGAAAAAAGCAACAACGCCCACAGTAGTGAGCTACTACTAGATTCCATGGAGAGGAATTTTCAAATCACACAATATTTCAGACAGGGGGCCACCCTCCGTATCTCTGCACCTCCAAACTTAGTTATCCTAGGCTATCATTTTTTGTAATTAGGTCTGAATTTGGGTCCATCCAACACAATGACAAGTGCTCAGAGAGGGCCAATCTTATTTCCCTGCTCGGCCCTCATTTTAAGTCTCAGCTGATAAGCTGCTGAGTACTGACACTGCACATTTATTTAGAATTGCAAACACCTGTGCACTAGAAAACCAGGCCAGCAGAGTTTTACCTCATTTCCACCCCCTTCCCCAGCAGCCTGTATTCTCAGAGGTAGTCAGTCCTCCCACCCCACTCTCAGCTGGAAGCCAGAAATCACAGTGATTCATGCACCTAATGAAGGCAAATCTCTCTAGCCTGAGCACCTGGGATGGCCTCATTAAGCTTCCCTGGCAGTGCCGTCCCATCTATGTTTAGGTGCTGTCCCATCAAGGGTTAAAGAAATAATTATTGTGGGGCTGGGAGACTTGGTAAATAGCGTTAGCCTATGGAGAAAGCAGATTTCCTGAGCCCAGCTGAGAAATACAATTAAGTTGTAATATTTTGTCAGGGCTTCTTCCTCCTCCTTACTGTTTATCAGTGTTAAGAGACAATTTATACTTTGCAATTCTCTGGGATGGTGAGTGTACCTCACAGCAGGCAGGTAAGATTAAACTGTCTGTCACAAGGCGCTGGCCTTCTGCGTTGCTACAAACACACAGCTGGGGAGATGACAGCCCTGGGCACTGGGAAATCTGCTGACAGTGAACTTCCACAACTGGGAGCAGGGCGCACCATCACCTTCTCTGCCTTAACTATCACTGGGAAACTGGAATCAGAACCAACAGGAAGGTTCACCCCCGCCCCTGCCCTTACACACCAAGAGTGTGCAGCCTATCATCCCCCACTTCAGCCCCGAAGATGAGATCTCTTTACTCCCAAGGGTCTCTGGTTCCCCCATCAAATCCAAAGTAGAGTCCATTGCAAGCCTCCCTTCTTGCCAGGAAACCTGTGACTACGCTGGAGGCATGGTGATTAATTAATTTCCCCACACAACCTCATGTGATGAACACATTCCGATGAGATCATGCATCTGAGAGGGGACACATTTATCCTGTCTGAAAATCCAGTCAGCCTTGGATTTCTCTCTCTGTCATAAAGGGTTTCATCATATCAAATAACTAAAAATCTGTTGACTCTCTTTATCTTCCTCGCTTTCATCCATTTTAAAATGAGTTCTTGTGTCCACAAAAAGACTTGTACATGAATGTTCATTGCAACTTTAGTCTAAATAGCTCAAACTAGAAAAATCCAAGTGTTGATCAACAGGAGAAGGGATAAACAAATAGTGGCACATTCGTACAATAGAATACTGCTTATCAGTGGACAGGACAAGCCACTGACATACAACGATGTGGAATAATCTCACAGATGTTATGTCGAGTGGAAAAAGTCACACCCAAAACAGTACATATTGTATGATACCATTTCTATGAACTACGAGGTCGGGCAAAACTGACTTTGGTAACAAGTCAGAATAGTGCTTATCTCGGGAGGTAAGCATTGACCAGAAGGGTATTTTCTGGGATGATGGAAGTGTTCCAATGGTCACGTGTACATGTAAGTCTTCATTTTACTGTATATAAACTAAACTTCACTGTAAAACTTCTAGAATTCACTCATGATGTCTTTTAACTTAAATTATATCTTCCCATCCATCCTATCTGACTGTCCAGCAGTCTGCTCAAAATAAACTTCTTTTAGCACTCTGAGACTATTGGCTCCTTCATCAGACTGTGAACTTTCAGCTCATTATGGCACCCTCAACTGTTTGCTGCATAGGTGAGTGGGTGGGTGGGTGGGCGTGTCTGTAGACAGATGGATGGATGCATGCATGGATGCATAGATAGATAAATGCATGGATGCATGGATGGATGCTTCAGTACATGGACGGATGCATTATTCTCTCTAATATACAGAAAGGGTATGAGCTAACCCACAGTGCTGAATTGCTCTCCCAAAAGAGGGATTAAACCTTGCCCCTTCAACCATCCACCCTTACCTGGTCCCCTAGGTGCCAACACACACAGCTGGTAGATACAGAGTTAGGCTGTATGATCAGGTGATGAACTTAAGTTAATGGATCCCCTAGGTGATAAATCCATAACTTGTTCTATTCATCTGAGCTAAGAAACCATGTTTATAAACTGTAATGAAGGAAAAGTACTAACTTAGATAATCTAAACGTAATCCAGAAATTATTTGTATGTGCCTTGAAAATTGTTTTTGCTGCCTAACTGTTCTTATTTGCTAAATGGCTACAATGGGCAGGAAGTACACCAAATTAGCTAAGGAGATGGCTGGCTGGCAGGGAAAAAAAAAAAGAACTTTTATAAGCAATTAACATCTGAGAATCTAATTCCAGTGCAGTTAATCTTTGGATCCCTATTATTGGGAGTATCTTGTTTAGGCTGAAAACTGCCCATATCAGAACCCATGTTTCTGCATTGTTTTATCTTTTTAACTCTGAATGTATGCACAGGATTCTTTCCTCAGAGGGACAAGAAAAACATCTTGGCCATAAAATGTATTCTCAATGATGTCACAGAAAGAAAGAGTTGGGGGTACCTAGAATACAAAGAGCAGTACTGCCTTACTTGAAAGAGATGTTCTTTTAACCCTTTAAGGTGAAGTTGAAACAAACACTTGAGCAGAAGCAAAGTACAAGTATGAAAATGTTAAAAGATTTGTAGTTAAATGTTAAAAGTGTTAAAGTGATATAGAGCATTTATTTTTTAAGATAATTAGTGAACCAAACTTGCCACCCATTATCTCTAAGTACTAAATCTGTGATATCTGGGATAAAAATAGGTGCTCAGAAGTGAAGATTATGTTGTTCTTCAAACCAACAGAGCATGCAGCTATAATGAATGGTAAAGCCTCCAGAACTGCAACCCTGGTGAGTCACCGTCTGTATTTACAAAGCTACAGGCTACTATCCTCAGACACCCAGGGGCTCACAACCTGCAGGTACTGAAGTCAGTCAGGTGACTAGTTTTAGCAATCCCCCTTAAACAAAAGTAAGTGTGTGTATGCACACATGCACACACACACACATCCCAGCCCTGCCAGTATGCCATCACCAGCAACCAGAAAACTCCCACCTGTAGCAGGGTCCCCTGGAACTGGATACCCCACAGAGGTTAGGCAAAGAGCTCTGAGGCTTGCATGCCAGAGTTCCAATTTACAAAACGTTTCCCACAAAACCCTCCTCCCCTGTACCTGGAAAAGCCCTTATCTAGTTTGTCCTGAGCACACCCTGGGCTATCAGTATGACAGTAGCCACAAGCAGCGTGGGCCTCACCCATTTATTTTTCTGAGTTTCATCAGTTCCTGCCAGCACAACTAAGAATGCATGCACAACATGCTTCACACTTCTTTCCTTAAAAAAGATCCCACCCTCCCCCATTCGTCATATCACCAGGAGGATAAGAGGCCGTGATCCACAGCTTGTGGCTGATGAAACTACAATTTTGCCTACAGAAGCTGGTGAGATGAAAGGACAAAGCCAAACTGGAACTCGGGGCCAACCAATCTGATCTGAGAAGGCTCCAAGAAGAAGTGCTCACCTGAGAAGAGGTGCTCACCTCCGAAATAAACTGAGGAGTCAAGGGACCGCAGGAGAACTGACCCCCTACAGAGCAGAAACAACGGGGATGAGAAAAAAATCGAGGCCAACCACAGTGTCAGCAGAGTTGACCCTCAGTTTTAATCCCAGCTTCTCAGCTGTCCGTGGTCCAGTCCAACCTTTGAAAAGGGATAGTGATAAGAGCTGCTCCAATTCATGGGCCAGAAGCTGGAATCTCAGCTCTGGCACTCATTGGCTGGGTAACTCTTAGGAGACAGCACAGTGCTGGGCCTCGGTTTACCCATCTGTAAAGTACAAATTATAATGGTCCCTACCAGAGGCTTGTATTGAGGACTAAGTGGAAGGCCTATAGCATCATGCCTACCCCATGAGGAATACTCGAAAGTACATTACAGATCAACAAAAAGATAAATAAGAATTCAAAAAACATTGGACGACAGCTCCCAGAACCGCCAACATCACTTCCAAGAGAAAAGGCACTATTCCCATCCGTGAGCTCTTTGGTTATCCCCTTCTAAAGGCAGTATGAGGGACCCTCCTTAGTCTCAGGACGGGGTCAGGATGTCCCCCTGGTCTTCATTACCAGTATCCATTGTTTTCCTTTTGAGAGGATTAGGAATAGGAAGAAGAAAAAAAAGGGGAAATTGCTGTGACTGCCCTACTTTGTGCCATTATCACATGCTCACTTAGAGGCACCTACTGTCACGTCATTCAGAGTCGGAACTCACTCTCGTTCTCTGGGAAAGCCCCACGTTCAGGCCTGCTCTCGGACATTCTCTGCCCACCCACCATGACCATAACAGGCCTGTCCTTGGGGTCTCGTGCACACGCACAGCCCAGGAAAAGTGATGCCTTTGCAACCAGGACACCTGGTGCTTTCCAGGCCCTGGGTCAGCACCTGCTAATAAGATCCATTCTATTTTAAGTCAAGATGGAGCTGAAAGAGCCAAGAAGTCCTTCAGTCCACCTCTTTCTCTTGCACAAGGGCTCTGACATAGGAAAATAACCATGTTCTCAACCTGAAAAGACTCAGTGTTAGAACCTGAAAGTTTATGGGTCTGAGGACATCTGAGGAAGACGGAGAGAGAGAGAGAAAGAAAGAGGGAGGGAGGGAAATGGCTGAACACAGCAGATCGGTGGTAAAAAGTGAATCCAGGGTGGGAAGTGGAAGCTTAGATAGTGACAGTTAAAAGGGAAAGGAGTGGGGGTTGGGGAAGACAGAGAGGATTAGAAGTCTGGGTCCCAAGGTAGGCCAGGGAAAGAAGACACAAAGATAAACATTAAGATGGAAAAAGCCCAGGCCAAACTCCTAAATCTCTATCTCATCTCTCTTATCTAAAAAATAGGGTGCTGCTTTGCCACCCCCATCCCAAACTTGACAAAATACACTTCATAAATATGCCATGCTATAAGGTGTTTGTTGTAATACTAACTCTACCTTTTGCCAGGCCTCCTCCTCACCATGCTCTTTTCTTCATGAACTGCAGGTAATTACATAAAATAAGGGTGGCTTTGTTCACCAGAAAAGCTCATTTAGAGCATTCTCAGTGTTCAAGGATTGAAGGCATGCCTTCGGGATTTTATCCTGAAGGAAATGTTTTTGCCAAACATTTGTGAAAGGCAGATAACATTTAAAAAAGAACAAACTGCTGAAGGCAGAGATTAAGAGAAATAAAGAAGAGAAGGTGAGTGAGTAAAACAGCTTCCACATCCTAGTTTACTCAATTGAAGTTCAGATTGTTGAAACTTTGCTCAAATGCCCAGAATGTGTGCTCCTTAGGATCTACTTACTTAATCCCCATACATTCCAGGGAGTGACACCCCAAGCAGAGGGAGCTAGAAGGTGTTAGAAGGTGCCAGAAGGTACTGGAAGGTGAGGGTATTCCCTATTGACTACAAGGCACCAAGAGTTTCTGCAGGATAACTAAGCTGTTCCCTTTGCACCCCCATGACTTCACTAGTGGATCTACCCCAATGCATTTCCAGCTGCACAAACCTTGTCTGTACTTTTGTCCTTAGAGCCTGTCACTGGGCACACACCTCTGAGCACAGGGAATTCTCACGCTGAAAAATGGGAGTTTAGAGGTTCAATTTCACACACATTGATAGGTTACTGATATGACAGGCCTGATTATCTGGTTGACCCAGCACCTTACAGTCCCTCTCTATGTTATAAATGCAGAAGTACTGCAAACAGCAGAGACAGTGAACAATCAAGTAATCCGGAAAGAGAGCAAATAGGGAGCAAAAGGTGGAAGAAAAGCGTAACAGTCTAGAGCTGTCTGATGCAAAACTGAGTGCAATTCCTCAAAATGGCTCCTGAGGGAAGCCACAGAAGATGGTGCTAAATCTCAAATGACAAGTTCCATCATACTCATAAAACAAATGACACATTGAGTACACTTGGAATTCTTCATTTATGTCTCGAAATCTTTCTCAAAAATGAATATTTTTCCATTCCTTTACATCTATTAGTAATGACTTCATTTTCAAGAAAAAAGAGAGTACTGCCACAGCACTTCCATTTTTAAAAGGTGAAAAGTCCTAAACCTCAGTCCTCCCGTATCAGCCTGTGACTACCCAAGATAAACCTAGAATTAAAATCCAGGATGGAAAGGCTCTCTCAAATCCTATGTGCTCTTACTTAACAGAATTGTAACGACCCTAGCTATCTACCTTTCCAGACTAGACCATAGGAAACAAACCATGGAGAGTCTTCGTAAAGACAAGGATACAAATATGAAAGAAAAATACGCTGAAGGGGGATGTGTACTAAAAGGATACTGTCAATGATGACCTTAGATCAGCATAAATAGGGTGGACTTAAATAATCTGGGGGAGAAGGAAGTAAGGTACATAGCCCAAACAAGGTTGGTCATGAATTGGTCATTGTTGTCTCTGGCTATTGGAATCATAGGGTTTATTATATGATTCTCTCATTTTTGTATATGCTTGAAATTTTCCATAATAAAAGATATTTAAGGCTAAATTGATCTTACAGTACTCTTTCAAAAGATAGAAATCACATCATATATTTTAAAACCATTTCTTTCAAAAATGACTAAAATAGAAGATACTTTAAAGGCTATAGTCTAAAAAATACATATTTATCTAAAAATATCTCATTTCTTGGCAAAAACTTCTTTATGTGGAGGGAGGGAAGTATGTATACGCCAGGGCCCAAATCTGTTCTTTCTGTACTAATAACCCCTCTCTCCACCTAGACCAGGCAACCATGGGACATGCAGCCCAAGGCACAGGCAGCCTTCACCATGGGAGGTGGAGATTCTTGGTCTTCCACCAGATCCTGCTTGTGGAGCGGCCCTCCCCCAGGCTGCCCACAGGTGCCTAGAACCAAGATTTCTATTTGCTGCTGGCTACCTAGACAGCCTGCTGAGGAGCTGAGCTGGATTTGGGTTGCAAGATTTGGGCTCAGGCACACATGAGTTACCACTGGGCTCTTCTTGGAGCCTGAAGGGTTTCACCTCTTCCCCTGGGTGTTGGCCAGTAGAGAAGATTGGTACTGCAGAGACATGCACTCTCTCAGACCAAAAATGAATGGAGTTTTCAGGAAACACAAGCAGTTGAGTCTGAAGGGACTCCAATCATTTATTCCAGAGCATGTTAATTGCTCTTCATTTGTTCACATCAATGAGGTCTCAGTGGTTTGAGCTCAGCAGCCCAGGGCTGAGAACAGAAGCCCATCTTGGTGTTCCAGCAGGTATTCTTTGGAGGCTGCAAATAATTTCCTGTTTGTGAACACTTGGAGCTGCCAGCCTTGTCTCTATGATCCTGTCAAGAACCATTTAAGGTGATTATTCTTGAGAAAACAGTACATCAAGATAGTTAATGACTTATGGACATATAGTCATTGAAGGTGGTCATGGCTATCCATTACTTTTACTGCATTCCTCATCTCACAAAATGGCACCATCAGCCACCTTTTTATTCTAAATTAACCTGGGCACTAGCTCAGAAAGAACACTCTTCATCACCCTCTTACTGAATACAGTCCATTTTATCTTATTTTATTTTATTTTTTAGGTGAGGCAATCCTTGGTTGACCTCATAGATTGCAAGGACCTTGCAAAGACCTTGTCAGTTTACAATCCCTTATTTTTTATTTTTTATGCCTATGGCACCTGGTCTTCCTAGGTGGTATCCCATTTAAGTACTAACCAGGATGGGATCAGGCTTGTTCAGGCTGGCATGGCCATAGATGCAATATAGTCCATTTTAATTCCTAAATATGTCTCAAATCCATCCAATACTCCATTTCCACCTCCAACACCCTCATCTACTCCAATTTTCTTGAACTTACTCACATCTCTGAGAAGGTTCAAAATGTGGCCAAAGAAGCGAGGAAGCACCCATGCACCCCAGGAAAAAAGATGTGCCATCTCTGCAGGGGGCATTTGGCATCATAGAATGTCAAGTCCCCCCTGTGTCTCAGCATCTGGCTCAACCCATTCAGGCCCAGCCCCATGAAGGGAATCTGCTTGAGGGGTGATCCTTGAAAACCACTCAAGATGAGGAGCAGAATATCAAAATCTCCATCCGATAGAGCATGAGAAAGGAATCTGGGGAACCAGTTAAGATATGGCATGGGGTTACTGAGAAAAAAAGTTGATGATTGTGTCTTCTTCCTACAAGATCTGCTGCCTTCATGTGAAACTCATTCTAATTCTTGAGAGATTCAAAAGAGGTAGCCTATTGACCTGACCAAAAGCAGATTTTGTTCATGGTGTATTTCAAAATTGGACATAATAGTCCTTTAGCTAAAACACACCTTTTCCATTTCTCCCTAGGCCCTACCATACCTGACAATATGACATCTGGCCTATTTCATGTATTTCTGAAAACTTCTGAATCCTCAAGGCATTTATTGTTTCACCTCCATAACTTGAGTGTAAATAGCAGCAGAAAGCCCCCAGAGAGCACACCATGTAGTGTGTGACACTTTTTCCCCTGACCCTGTGTCTCTAGAAAAGGAAGAAGCTGGGATCTATCCCAGGATCTCAGGCCAAATCCAGGAAGGGAGGCAAGTCAAGTGGCCATCAGGTATTCGCAGACCACTAAACCAAAAGAGAAAAGTAGAGAGTCCCAAAAGCTGACTGGGGGGAGGCAGGGTGTACGGCACATCCAAGGGCAGGCAAAGTAGAAGCGGGCATCAGAACCAGCATCTGGCTGAGGAGCCACTCTCTGGGGCTGGCTTATGGTTCAGTCACCCTCTCAAGAACTGGCACTAGGTCACCTCTGCCACCTACTGCTTGCCAAAGTAGGTCACAGGGCAAACCCAGATTCAAGAGATGGAGAAACAGACTACACCTCTTGATGGGAGAAGCTTCAAGGTCGCAGAACAAAGAGGTGTGGATGGAGGGAGGAGGAGGCCCGTTTTTATATTCCACCATATTATCTTTGCATTCCTCTAAGGAGGCCTGTGAGAAATCTCCCAGGGTTAAGAAACAGACTTCTTTATACTCCTTCATATCACTTTTGGGTTTTTAACCCACTGAACACTAAAGAAATAATTTCAACTAAATCTTTTTTTTTTTTTAATGTCTAGTAAGGAAGAAAATGAAAACTTCCACTGAAGAAAATATGAGGCTCCATGATCCCTGTAGTTCAGATGGATAACATGTTGGCTATGTCTGCATTTTCAACAGTCCAGTTTGTTAATTTCTTTGTATTTTGTTTCTCTCTAAAATTCTGTCCTTATAGTAGAAGGTGGCTGAAGTATCATTCCAGAGGGTTGGTATCATCTGATGTATGTACACGTACTCTGAGGTTGCTCTTCATCGATTTAAATCCTAATTATGACATTTTCTTTCCATGGAATCTCAGGCAACTCATATTTTATTTAAGTCTCAGTTTCCTCCTCAGTAAAATGGAGATAATAACATCTATTCTATGGGATTTGGGTAAGAACTAGAGGAAATACATACAGAATACCCAGAGAAATGTGTAGCACATAATAGATGCAACAAATAGCATTTTTAGAAAGTATTTTAGAAAGTAAATTTTCTTTTCACATTTCCTACATTACCTCCAAAATAAACTAGATAAGATAACTAGTACTCTCACAGGAAGCCCTACTAGTCAACACTTTAAAAAAGACATGGCAATCTTTTTTTTTGGTTATGATTTTCAAAACCCAGCTCTACTTAAGTAAATGATGCCAGTGTTAATCACTGTCACTCAGAAAGCAAATCTATCCCTCAGTCCATTAACCACACCATCAAAAGATACTGGGCAGTTTTTATACCTAGACATGAGTCAGGCCTCCAGGAACCCACAGAGAAGTAACCCCTTTTCAAATAAAGTGTGGGGTTTGAAGAAAATTAGATTCTAATTCAGAATTTAGATGGCTAATAAGAAAACAGTATGATTCCGTCTGCTCCGGGAAGGACTCCTGTAAACCCCAGAGAAATGAGACTCAGGTCGACAAGATGCCTCCTGGGTTTTGGAAGGATAACTGGAATGAATCAAATGGATTATCAAGGCTTTAACTAGGCTGATTGCATCTTTGCCAGCTTAATCACAGAGGCACTTCTGTGGACAGGTAGGGCTCTACCTTTGCTAGGAGCTTAGAAACAAAGCTTTTGGCATCCTACCTATAGGGTCGGCACTGCCCAGGAAGCCAAGATGTAGTGCAGCTGCCCACAGGGTGCCTGCTGGATGGCCAAAGACTGAACACATTGCTTTCCAAAGACAAGCTCCAGCCACACTTGCTCACACATACAGATTTATTACCCAAACACTGTCTGAGAAGCAAAATTTTATATCTTTGACAAAGAACATTTTAAACTGGAGATTTATAACAGCAAAAAACAAGAGAAAGACACAGTCCTTTGCATCCAAGCCATGCAACAGTCCGAGAAATGATGATCACTGTGTTCCTTGAGGGCATTCATCAGAATTACAATGAAGAACTGGAAACTTCCACTGAGGAAGAGCCAAGGCTGGCAGAAGTGTGAAGAGAGCCAAAAAGCTCTTTTAGATTTCGAAGCTATTCTTTCCTCCCAGCTAGTTCCCTAGACCCCCTCTCTCTCCTCCATCCCACTCCCCTTGCCACCAAAAGTTAATCATAGGGAACGATCTAATCCAGGTCCAGATAATAATTATTTTTAGGCTTTACCAGTCACATAGTCTCTGTTGCAAAGACTCAATTCTGCCACTGTAGTACAAAAGTAACCAAAGATAATATGTAAATGAATGGCATAACTCTGCTCCAATAACATGTTTATTTATGGACATGAAATTTGGGTTTCATGTAATTTTCATGTGTCATGAAATATTATTTTGTTTTTTCCCCCCAATCATTTAAAAATGTAAAAACTATACTTAGTTCATAGGCCACATGAAACAGTTTGGCAGGCAGAATTTGGCCCTGGGGCAGTATTTTGCCAGCTCCTAATCTGATCAATTGACATACACTGGGGACTAAATAACAACTAAGGGTAAAAGTATTCACTCTGCTAGGACTACTTGCAGCTAAGGGAATCAATGGAATCCATTCCTTCAATAACTAGTTATTGAGTGCTTTCTAAGTTCCCAGTGCCATGCTGGGCACTGGAGTTATACTGGATGACCCAAAAAACACCTGGTCCCTAAACTTCTATAGCTGATGGTTTAGCAGGGAACTTCCCTGACTGTACAACATGCAGACATATCTGAGCAGGGGGAGAGAATATCTTAGAATGACAGTGAGGCTCCACAGTATGCCAAATCCACACTCCTGTGCTCAAAGGGGACCTCTGACTTGCCCAAGGCTTATCTGGTCTCCATACAGCCCTGCCATTCCAGACGGGTGTCCTCAGGCTCTGGAATTCCCAGAGGAAGCCACATCTGCTTTCTCCCTACAACACTGTTAGATACCAGGAGGGTTTTAACTGTCGCACCTTGGGAAGATGGATACTTTCTATTCGGAGGTTGGAGTGCAGTATAGAGGTGAGAGAACTGAGCAAGGAAAATAATTAAATGATATTAAAGCTCAAACCACTGACTCGTGATGAGATTAACATCTGTTCCCAGGCAAATTTACTGATAATTCAGAACTTTACATTTTTCTGGGCAACAAGACTCATTTACGTAGAGTGTTTGAAAATTCTGTTGTTCTGTCTCCCCAGCCTGTGAAGGGTGCAAAACGCAATCTGCACTTGCTTATTTTGTATCTAAGCAACTGTCAGATTCCATATCTACTAATAAGAAAGGGTATAATTATACCCTGATACTTTAATTAGTAGCAGATGCCTGTGTTTGTGAATAAAATGTAAGAGTTTTAGAGACCTGGAAGCTCAATTATATGCAAACTTCAGGTGCCTGATGTTCAGGCCTCTAATTCTTTATGTTGGTCAGCAGGACACAGAGGCCCAAACAGTGGCCTTTCCTGGATTTGGCCAGAGGGAAGAGGGCTAGGGACCTATTTGCATCTAATTTTAATATCATCGAATATCACTGTATAATATGTGCAGAAAGTCCCCAGCACTTTTCCAGTTAATGGTTGGTAACATCTTTATTTTTAATTCACCGTTTCTTTCTTCCCACAAAATCTATTCAAGTAATATACCCTACAAGAGAAGGGGAGGTGAGAAGTTGGAGAATTAGGGCAGCCTACCATAAACCATGCTTAGATTACAGTCTGGACAGCATCATCCGGAGGGTATTTTTGAGTTTATCTATCACTGAAGGTGTTTTCTGAGAGCAAAAAATAAAAAGCCTTTATTAGCTTGGTTTATTTTCCCCTCTCAGAATTCAAGGCAAGTTCCTACAAATAAAAAATAAAATAAAATTTGCTTCCTCAGGTCTGTCTGAAAATACTACATCTTGCTTCAAGGCCTTTGGGGAAAGACAAAGTGATCAAATATGTCCTTGGAATCACTGCTTACTCACTTCTACCTGGTAAATACAAAGTCCCTAGGGCTTAAAAAAATGATCAGAATTCAAAAACAAAGGAAAAGAGGAAGAAAGAAGGAGGGAAACTAATGTAATTCTTAAAAAAGGAAAAAGGAAAGAAAGAAGAAAGAGGGAGAGAGGAAAGAAAGGAGGAAAGTGCCCTTCATGGTACCTGCACCCCACTCAAGAGCAAACTGGTCTGGGCCATGAGCCAGTCCAGGATCTGGATAGATGAGCTGATCCCTGACCCCTAAAGAGACAGAGACTGTATTTCATGCCCCGTGCATGGCCTCAGTCCCTGGCACGGTGCCTGGCACAGAGTGGGCACTCATTTAAGGTTGACTAAGAGAAATCAAATAGAATTCTCTGGGCCTCAATTTTCTCACCTGAACAAGACAGGAGAGAGACATGACTATCACTAAGTTCATTCTATAATTACACAACTCTATTACCAAAAGACTTGCAGACCTCTGTGGGGGTCAGCTGTCCAGCCACACCTAAACTATGCTTAAACTGGAAAAGTCTGGACCCTAAACTTAACACTGAACTCTCTGTTTTCTACTCCCTTGACAGTTTTCAAATATTTTCAAATGTTTCCTGACTCCCACCAAATAGTCAGGAAACAGTACTGCTACTTGAATGGATTTCCAATCAAGTTCTCCAACTTTCGGGCCCACTGACCAAATGAGAAAGTGATGCTGGAACCAAACACTACAGGATAAAAGAGGTTGGGCTCTATAGGGTGACCTCACAATTTGAAGAATTGTAGGAAAACTTCCCTTGCCTTGTTTTCTCAGAAGCCAAGTTTCTCAAGTCCAAAGATGGACCCCAGTCTCTCCAATATCAGTGTCACAGGGCCCTACCCTAGAGTCTAGTCCCATGGAACCTACTGAGACTGAAGGAGAAAGAGCCTTAGGAGCCAAGATAATTCTTCATATTCTTTCCTCACTGTGGAATCAGCCAAACAGCATGACACAGGAAGAAAGCAGAGCTGTGATCTGAACACTTCTCCAAGCCCTGAAAGGGTGTTACCAGAGTGTCTGGGCAGAGTGGGGGCATATCCTGTGAGCCCACTGCATGGTGGGAAAGGATGCTCTCATCCCCTGCCAGCTAGCTTTTGTGCTACAGACTGGCTGCTGCGCCTCCCATGACCTCAGGGAACAGAAGGAAGGGGACTGGGAACATTTTACCCACACTTAATTCCCTTCAGCTTCACCATACCCAGCTGCTGACATCCCTCCCCTGTGGGGAGATTGTGTGTGTTTAACATAGCTCAAGGCAAAAAAGAAGCAATTATTCTTGCCCAAATCTCTCATTCCACAAAAACAGCCTTCCCAGACTTGCTGGTGAAGTCTCAGTCTCTTTAATATCATCCCTGCAATCTCACAGCCCAACCTTGCTTAGTCCCTACCCCATCCCCCCACCCCTAAGCCTTTATCATTTCTACTTGACCCTTGGCAGTGACAGAGCTTTGCATATTTTCTGCCAATGCCTGTCCATCCATTGCCACCTAGCGTTTGCACACTGTCAGATCTGCCTAACTCTCAGGCGATTGCTGTGAGAATTTCCTTGAGCTATTTTGTTCATTCCTCTGGAAATAAACACTAGGAGCTTTGTCAACCACAAGCAGGGGGATTTCTGACACCAGGAACAGCCCAGCATGGAGCTTCTTGGTGTTGTGGCTATCTTAGACCTTGTTATGAAAGAAGCCCCCAGAACTATCTTTCTTGAGCTTTTAGTTTAGGAAAGACACCTCTAAAGCAGGGCTTCTCAAATCTTTTATGTTTATTTGAATCACAAGAGGATCTTGTTAAAATGCAAATTCTGATACAAGAAGTCTGGGGTGGGGACTGAGACTCTACATTTCTAACCAGCTCCGGGACAATGCTGATGTCATCCATCCAGAGACCACACTGAGTATCAGGGGGCCAGAAGGGCGACAGCCTCATCAGGCATTAATTAGCAGCTCTATACTCAGAAGCAGCCTGAGCTGTCTCTAAATTGTACAGTGGTACACACACACACACACACACATACACACACAGAGTCCACAGGACACCCTTGCTTCAGCCTGCTTGGAGCATGAGGGAAGCCTGCCCTGGTAGGCAGTGTAGGGAGTGGTTACATGCTTGAGCTTAGGGTTTAAAATCTGATCGTACCACTTATTGAGGACAATAATGCTACTCAGGGATAATACACATTAAGCAATAATTAGCCCCATGCTTGGTGCTGAGTGGCTCAGTATTATTCTTGTTCATTGTTAGGAAAGCACCAAGTCCCCTATCCTGCTGACCCTTGACTGTTACTCTGTCTATGAGAAATGAGGAGTATTCGAATAGACAGGATCTTCCAGAGGCCAAAAGAGCAGACGCTATACTAAGAAAAGCCAGGAGGTAGAGGGGAGGGATATGAGGAGCACACAAGGTAGTTACTGTCTTCTGATTTCTGCCGAAGCCTCCAGAAACTGTTTCTTCCATTGTAAATGATTCTCCTTTAGAACACAACTGACAGCCCAGCTCAGGGGCTGTCATCAGGCCATGCACAGGCACCCCCTTCCCCGCCCTTCTACTTGGAAACGATGGCTGTCACTTCTGCACAACTGTTTTTCTCCCAACCCACTGGACTCAAAGTAGAGAGAGAAGCGAGTCGTCCTCCAGCAAACAGTAGTGGGTTAGCACTCTGGGGAGCAGGTGTCACCAGGACAGAGGTGGGCAATGGGCAATTGTGCTCAGTTCACAAGCTGAGGCCTCAAAGAGGTAACAGCATGAGGAGTCGGGGAGGACAGGAATTACTTTGCTTTTTCAAGATGGTCGTTTTGACCAGATTAACCTATATCAAAATTCCAAAGAAATAAAAATTACAAACTTTTTCTAAACAAACTTTATTCTTAATTACAACTTTTTCAATCTGAAAGCTAGAAAATGTGTTCTAGCCCTTTAACAAATCCCCTTAACAAATCCCTTTGTTATTTGAAGCCATAATCTGCCCTGAGAAGCATCCATAAGCTGAAGCTTTAGAAGCACTGAGTGGTAAATACATTTGCATTGTTCTAATTCTTCCCAAGGCCTTTCTCATTCTTATTTCTATAACTGAATGCCAATTCTAGGTAAAATAATTTTTTTTAAAGCAGTAAACCTTTAGAAGGCCAGGAGTATTTTGCAGGAAGCCTCCAGGAAAGCCTTGGAAAAGCTGACTGTAGGGTAACAGAGGGGATACTGAAACAAGTTCTTAAATGCACTGTGGTCAGAACTTTTAGTTGAAGTGAGCTCAGAGCAGGCAGACTTATCTCACTTTGACAAGATGTCAGTGGGGTAGTCTCCTACTGATGATCGTTTGAGATGCCTAGAGCGCCTCCTACTTTTCCTCTCTGCCTCCTTTCCTGTTATTGAACATAATCTATGTTACTACTATGCCCTAAGGTATCTTCTTCCACCATTTACAGTCTTCCGAAGACAGTGCACTAGAGGACACTGCCAACTGTCCCTCCAAAAGTGGCCCCATACTGAGGCTGAGGGGCAAGAGACAGTTCAAGCTGCATGCAGTGAAAGTCTGTGTCCCACGAGCTACAGTCCACCTCGCAGCCCTTCTGGTGAGGGGAAGAAAGCGGTCAGAGAGGTATAATCTTTACCACGTGTAGGAGGCCAGTGTGGCTGGTGTACAGAGAACAAGGTGGGTTGTGAGGGGAAATGAGGTCACAGAAACCAGAAGCCAGATTATCCAAGGCCTGGGGGGCAGGCAGAGTAGGAATAATTGAATGGATGGGAATCCTTCACTTTCTTGGCCACTCAAAGTCTCCTCAGTGAGGCCTTCCCTGACCACCCATCGACCCCTTATAGCCACCTCTCCTTCTTTATTGTTCTTTCTTAGCATTTATCATCACCTGCTCTACTACATTTGCCTTGTTTATTGTCTGTCTTTCCTACTTAAATATAAGCTCCATAAAAGCAGGGACTAGGACAGAGTCCAAGTCTTATAACAGTGCCCAGCACATAGCAGATGCTCAATAAATTTGTGTGAAATGAATGAAGAAATCAGTGAGCCTGGGTTCACCATCAAGCTTCAACCCTCCTATCATATCGGATTGTCAAAGAGCCTTCAATGCTGGCAAAGCCCTGTGCTGGGTGTTACGAGGGCTTTGGTGAGTGATAATTCATTGTCCCTATCTCCAAATGCAAAAATCTTATTTGGAAAACAAGTCATAAATATCCAGATAGTTAAATAATAACAAAGGATTTCCTTTGTGACTTATCAGGATTCTTTGATCTCTCAAAGACAAAAATCTCTATGGTCTTAAATGCTAAACTTCTAGTTTAATGGAATTAGTGATCCCCTACTCACTGAAGAGTGCTTCATCTGTACCAAATGATAAAATCCTCTTAACACACATATGAGGCAGTCTTATAGATATGACAGGACTAGGGCATCACTCAATCTATCAAAACAGTGAATGGAAGACAAAATTTCACTGCATTAAGAGTTAAATAAGAACTTTAAATCATCACAAAAGATATGCCACAAGCAGGTATGTTTAAAGTCGCCCTGTAGACTCTAAGGTCACTTAGAGTTACTTAAAGCAGGATGAGTCCGAGAGGAAGCACATTTGATCCAGAGTCTCAGTTTACCAAGTCAACTTGAATACTACTTATGGGGATACCTGGGCTCCCTCGGAAAAAAGTGAAGGGATTTTTCCAGAAATAAAAGACACCCTCTGACCCCTTAAAATCATCACTAAACCCCAGAACAGCATGATCTGGAGGTTTTCCCTCAAGCCGCCAATCTCTCTGGGATGTCTCCCTGACACATCTTGAGAGTTTTAACACACTTAGAACACCTACGCCATGCCTGGTTTAGGATAACAGCTTTCCTTTCCCAGATTTCCCTCTTGTCCTTGTGCCTAAGTAAAGCTGCACCTCAGATAGATGCCTTTTAGGACTAACTTGCATCTCATTCCTGGTGGCACAGGCCTGTCTTTTCACCCACTGCTTCACTTGCCATCTTTCATTCATAAGTAACTCACCTTCACTACCAGGCTCAGTGAGTCGCTACTTGGCAAGGCTCTGTCGTATTGGAAATCTACAGATTTGAGCAGGTGTCACGCTCAGGGGGAGGAGGAAGACAATTATCTACTGAAATGTACTGCCACCAAAATAGCACAGTGGTGAGTCACCAAAAAAATGCCATGAGGATCATGACAGTGATAGCACCACAAAATGAGGAAGAATGAGAAAAAATACTCTCGAATTAATCTTCTCCTTACAAGAGTTGGAATACAGAATGAGGGTGAGCAAGCAAGAAAATGCTCTCAGCAGTGAAGATTATTCAGTAGTACATGGCAGGCACCTCACTTTCTACCAGGCCTTCAACATACCCTTTCTGGAAAAAACAGAGTCCTTGCTGCCCTCAGGGAAATTCTTGAGCATCTACTATGTGCCTGGCTCTGGATTCAAATGAATCTAATGAGCTTCTAAAACAAAAGAATTCAGTCAAGTCTAACTTCAAAATTCCTGCTCACAACCTCATCTTGTGACCATTTTTATCTTAAACCTGCCTGAGAAAGAACTGCCATCTAATAATCAATTCTACCAACTCACTTTCCAAAGAGAACGGCCTTATTCACCCCTTGGAAGAATCTGTTACATGACAAGACAGAGCTATGAGATGAAGCGAGTTTTCCTTTAAAAGCTAACAACAGAAAAGCTGTGCACTTACGGGAGCTCTTTGCATTCTGGGGAGGTGGAGATTTCACCTCCATCTAGCTACTCCCTCTTCAAGGGGTCAAGACAGCAAAAGACAAAAGCTGTGGCCACACTGTGGGGCCTTGCAGAGCCAAGGGAGATCCTTTCCCAGAAAGAGTCAGTCCTCAAGGTCACCAGCCTTAACATCCTGCTGATGCCCTCGTTAATTAATGCGTTAAATAAGTCTGACACATTTTCATTCAGTGGTGTTTTTGACATTTTGAAAATTCTAAGTTGACAAATCTAAGAGCATTAGACAGTATGTAATTGCAGTTTGGATCTAAACCCATTAGTTCAAAGGTTTAGGAATTTTTTTTTGGTGGAGAATAGGGTAGCAGTGATGTGGCCAAAATGTTTGGTTAGGGGCAGTGGTAACTTGATTAAAGCAGCTACTCATTATTGTTTGGGATTCATTGTCAGGCCCTGTCAAGCTCCTTTTATTTACAATCTTATTTCTTTTATTTCTTCCTATCCTACAAACATTTCAAACCATTCTCTCTCACAAAGAAAACTTATTGTAAGGTCCTGCCCTCTTTTCACTGAGAAGAAAGGAAAAATAATATTGTTTCCTGCTTGGAGATTTATCAGGAAATCCTAGAAAGACAAAATTAAATCTGAGATCAATCGAAACCTCAAACAAAGAGAAGAACCATCTTGCAGGGCTAAGGCCTGGAGCAAGCCATGCCACCCTTCTGCGGAAAAGGAACAATGGACAGAGGGGACTCAAAGATCAGGAAGACCCAGCAGGCGACCCCATTCTCTGGCTCAAAAGGAGTAACCTTGGCTGCCCTTTCTGTCTCAGGCCCTCTTCGGGATAATGTTAATTTTAAAAACATGCTCTGATTCATGATTCCTGATGTGTTTTCCTGGTCTTTTCTCACCACCTTTCCCTTAGCAGTGATGTCAGTGATGAGGGGTGAGGAGTTGAGAACGTGCTTATTTTAAATAAGCTGAGGATATCTTCCTGGATTGTCAAAGAATGCCAATTAGCAGCTAAGTGTTGTGTCCTTCCTTAACTCAGTAACGGGATTTTCTTTTTTTCATTTAAAATTGCAAGTAGCTAAATTTCTAAAATGTCACAAATACAAAAATATCATCTCTTTACATTTTGCAGCTTAAAGGCATTTAACAGGGAGAACTATATGTCCTGTTTCTCTGCATTTGTTTAGCTTACATCATTCTTTCCCATCCATGCTCTGCTGATAAAATCACTGGCTTCTCTTCTGTCCCTCTGCTTTTGTCTATTTTCTCATCTTCTGCAGGACCTTTCCTTGTCTCCCCAGCATCCCTGTCTCCAGCACAGCTGTTAGCCCAGGAATGCTGCCATCTTGCACACAGGATCCAGTTTCCTTAGATTGTGGGTATTTCTTCCTGCTCTCAGATTTCTCCCATCAATCTCTGGGCTGATGCCTGATGGTACAGTAGTTGGAGTTAGGGCTCATGTGACTAAAGACCTGGGCCTGGCTAATTTATCAATTAGATGATAGGAGCAAACCAATGCTTTGTTTATACAATGTTGAGTGACGACAGCAGGAACATCTCAGGGTTGTACTTGGGACTGATGAGATGCTTTATGAGAAACCACGGCAAAGGGTCCAGAAAGCACTAAATAAATGCTCACTCTGATTTTCTTTCACCAAATGCCTGGCCATGATTATTCACTCAGAGATTTCCTACGAGGTTTTCCTAAGGCAATCCAACAGGACAGCTGCCCCCAGAGTAAGAAAAAGACAGCTCTGGCTGACACCTAGAGGACTTGAGTTTGGGCCTCTTAGCAGCTGTGTGACCTTGGACAAGTGTTGAGTCTCCCAGGGCTTCGGCTTCATCATCCATGAAGTAGGAATAACAAACATCTGCCCAGTCTTTCTCGAAAATTATCAGGAGGATTAAATGAATGGTTTTTGTACTCATAAATTTTTATAGAAATAAAAGTCATTGTTGTTTCTTAATTAGGAGAAGGGAGAATAGCACTTGGCTTCCAATCAATTTTTTTCCAATGACCTTCTGTCTCTTTTTAGAGGACAATTTGACTCTTAGACTATTTCTTCTAAGAAATCTCAGACATTCATCCATTCATTTAATCCATCAATAAAAATTTCCAAAGCACCTGCAATGTGCCAAGACCCTCTGACAGGCACTGGGCATCAAAGGTGAATAAGACGGTGTTCCTGCTATCAAGATAGTCACAGGCTAGTGGGAGAGACAAGCAAACATTAGGTGAGATGGGCTGAGATGGAATGGGACAGAAACACAGAAGAAGTGGGGTCAGCTCTCTCAGGGAGATCAGAGAAGTCTGTATCTCCTTCACTGGCTGTCTGAAGCATGGCCAGTAACTTTCCAATCTGGACCTCTCAGGAAAAATGAGGAGCTTGAAGTAGACAAGCCCTAAGGCTCATAAATGAGTCTACCATGTCCTGCTAATCAAAATTCTATTACAAAAAAAAAAAATATTAAAGATTTAAAAAATATATATGTTCTAAGCTTCAGGAGGCCTACATGCCAGTCAAATTGAAATCTAGTCAAATTGAGATACCACACAAAAATTCTCTCTCTCTCTCTCTCTCTCTCTCTCTCTCTCTCTCTCACACACTCACACACTCACACACACACACACACACACACACACACACACACACACGGCCCCTTACCATTCACTAAGGGAGCAGGCTCACATTCCTAACCAGTCGGCATTTTATCTACCTGCCCTGTCCCCTTTGGTACTGACTGAAAGGTACTGCAGGGGTTCTCTGGATGCAGCTGGAATAAATTCAGGCTATATCCTAGCCTGGCACAGAGCCACTAAAGTTAATATAAACGACATCACAGCTTTGGGAGGTGGTTCAGGACTTTGAGCTATTTATAGACTTTTCAAAATGCAGAGCTGTTGCTTTACAATCTCCATTAACCCCTCAGAGATTTTGGCCATCTGATTAATTTCCCTGTTTCCCCAGGAATACTGACCTTTATTAACCCCATTAGACCATTTTCTTTTGGGGTTCATTTCCCGATACGTAAAAAACACCCAACATTTTCATAGGTCTGCACAATTTACCTTGTATTTCTAAACAAGGAGAGAAAAAGAGTTTCTGAATTGTAAAAACCCTAAGCACCCTTTCCCAAGCACCTTTCAGAGCAAATAAATTCACAGGGAAATGTGCAATGAGAAGAAATTATCCATGATCCATGTATAAGTATGGTGTTTTACATGTATGCATAATGGAAATATACATGCTTTTATAAGCATTTACTTAATAAAACCATGAAAGAGTATATATGTTACTATATGATTTCACTGATATGCAGAATTTAAGGAACAAAAAGAACAAACACATGGAAAACAGACCCATATATATAGAGGACAATCAGATGATGGCCAGAGGGGAGAAGGTTGGGGGACCGGGAGAAAGCAATGAAGGTTTAAAGAAGTACAAATTATTAGTTGCTAGATGGTTACAGGGATGGGGAGCATGGCATAGGGAATGCAGACAGCAGTAAGGTAATGGCTATGTGTATAGCCAGAAGGAAGATAGAGTAATCAGGGAGATCGTTTCATAAACTATATAAATGCTTAACCAATGTACCATATACTTGAAACTAACAAAAAAATAATGAATATATACATGACCTGAGTCCTGTCATAGCTCTGCCACTGACTAGCCATACGACCTTGGGCACAGCTTTCTATCTCTTTAGGCTTAAGTTGCCTTGTGTAAAATAAAGAAGTTGGACTAAATCAGTGATTTTCAAAATTTTGAATCCCAGAATCCTTTCTTTCAATGATATTGTAGAGGGGTTCAATACATAAAAGAGATGCTCCAATATATAAAAGAGATGCTCTAGTGGTCCCTGTGGGACCCAAGTCCCACCTGATTGGCCTCTCTTATTCCCATTCTGAAGCCTCCAGGGCACCTCATAGAACCTTCTGGGATCCCTGAAGCCCAGGATGAAATCCCTTAAACTACCTTGAGTTTTAAATCCTCACCAAATACCAAGTTTCCTACTATCATTGCCAAGTTATTGCTTCCACTAACCCAACCATCATCTTAGATTGTTCTGCTGTTTTAAACAGATCAAACTTATAATTAGAGACATCTTCAAGACAAAAACTCATAATGGTCACTTTACTTGGGGTAACTACACATTATTCAATTCTCTCACCCCACAGCACTGGCGTTGGTAAGAGACAACCAAGAGAAGTAATCCCACTTCCTGGGAGAATAGTGTAGAGAATGAACAAATGGCTCATGATCTACCAGGAAGACACTGAGAAAATGATAATCCAGCTCTCCCAACACACAAGAGCACTTTTTAAATACATGGATCTACCCAACTGCTGCCAGACACCGGAAGGAAATGCAAGATGCAGGCAAATCCCTCGGAGACATTCAGCTCTCAGTATGAGCAACCAATAGGAGAACATCGCAACTGGACAAGGAGGGCCCACTTTAACTTCCATCCCAAGGGCATGACACACAAATGAGGGCCTCTAAAACTCTGGGGGTTCATTAACCTTTGCAGAGTCTCTACAGCTTTCATAGCCCTCAGTCAAGAAATCAATTTAAAAAGAGTCTGCAGGCTCCACTGACTGTTCTGTCTGGCAGGCAATCTCCCACCAGACCTGATGAGGAAAGACAGCAATTCATCCCTTCCTTCAAGAGATATTAAATGTCTACTGTGTGCCTTAAAATGCATCAGGAATTAAGCAATAAACAAGACAAATATATTCCCTGCAAAACCACCAAATCCAAATTTATCAGTCTTCATGTTGCAGAACTTTTCAGCATGAATGACCACCTTCGTCTTGGACTACTTGCTTCCCATGGCTTTTATGGACAAAACTCTCATTTTTCTATCTATCTCTTGGGCCTCTCTTCTGCCACTTTGCAATCTTATCCTCCTCTGCTTGGTCCAGGATGCTATCCTAGCATCCTTAGCCCTCTCTTCCTCTCACCAAGGGTCTTAATCTCAGACCCCCAAGCCCCTTGGGGGTCAATAAACATGGATGTAAAAAAAAAACTGCGTTTTTATTTTTACTCACCTCTTCCTGAAATTTAGCAATTCCTTCAATTATGAATGTAGGCAACAAACCACAGCAATCTTAGCAGGATCTGTTAACTTTGTCCGTAATAAAAATACCAGGTATCTGAATCCCATGGGTTTCAAAATCTATATTCATCATCACTTTGAAAGTATAGTAATTATTAAAACTGCCACTGAGCATTGTTATTTAATAAGTTAATAAAGAAGCATGTATACTTTTATGCCATAAATTTAATATTTTGATAGCTGTATTTCAATGTACTTGCTTTCCATTATTATGTTATGCATCTTATTTCACACATTTAAAAACACAGGCACACAGAAAAATAAAGAGCTGTCTCCTCGTTGGGTCTTAGATATGATTGCGGCCTTAGTTATCACCAGCTCACACATCTGTATCTTTAACTTAGATCCCCTCCTCTGAATTCCAAAGCCTTATATCCAACTGCCTATTCAAAAGCAGTCTTTGCATATCACAAAGTTATCTCAAACTCAGTATATGCACAGACAAATTCATGGTAGGCCCACTCTCAAATTCCTCAGCTTGGCACAGAACACCCAGCGTGATCCAGCCCTGTTTAACTCCCCAGCCTGGGGCTGTCCATCCCCTCACTCTCTTCTTCCAGCCTCTCCTTTCAGTCTTTTGTACTCAGTATTCTCCCACCCACCAGGAGTCTGGTCACAGCTGCCTCACTCCACCTCCTCCACCCTCAGCCTTGGCCTAGTTAACATGTTCTCTCCATATCTCAGCTCTCAACAAAGCCTTCCCTGACCCAATTTCCCTGTCAAATTGCCCCACTAGAGAGACTCTCCGGAGAATCACGTAACCCCCTTTGTAGAACAACCTCTGCTGCAATTTTATTTTTGTTTTGGTAATTGTTTTTAATGTTAGTGTTTCCATCTGATCATGCATTCTCTGAAGAAAGGAATTTGGTCTACTTTTATCACCACCATATCCCCAGCATCCTAGGACAATGTCTAGCATATAACTGGCATTCAATAAACATTTGTTAAATAGATGACTTAATTACTTCAAGTCTGTGAAGTCTACAGCCTAGGAGGAGACAGATATTAAACAAACATTCAAAATAATATGTAATTCCAATGGTTAGAAGTGCTACTAAAAAAAAAGAATGAGGTGCACTAAAAACTTACAGCTGGAGAACCTGATCTAGTTCATCTAGATTAGTCAGTGAAGGTTTTTTCAAAGATGCAACACTTATGCTGAGACCTGAAAGTTGAGGAGCAATTGTCCTGCTGAATAAGGGAATAGCACTTTAGGCAAACGAATCAGCATGTGTATAGTCTCCAGTACAGGAAAAGCTTTTTAGGTTCAAGGAACTAAAAGAAGGTCCTTGGGTTGAAATGCCAAGAATGAAAAAATAAGTAGCATAAGGTAAGGCTGGAGAGGAAGCCAGGGACTAAATCACAAAGAATTTTATAGGCAGAGTAAGGGTTTGGGGCTGTGATAGGATGCAAAAATGGCTACAATTATTCCCCCTACCTGAGACTAGCCCCCTTTGCAATGTGAGTTTGCAGCTCCTCTCATTAAGAGATGAAGTCCATTTCCCCATCTCTTGAATCTGAACTGACTTTTTCACTTGCTTAGACCAAAAGAATGCAAAGGAAGCGATGTGTCAGCTATGAGCCTCGGTCTCTAGGTGCCTTGTAGCCTCTACTGTTTCTTTCTCTGAGAACTCTTCCCAGATCCTAGAACATGAGAGACAAAATGGAGCAAAGCCCAGCCATCCAAGGTCAATCCCTCCTCATCCAGCCAGTTTCCAGATGATCCACTAGCTGACCCCAGGCTCATGAGTGAGCCCAGACAAGTTCTCAGGTACCACTCAAGTGAGTCCAGACCAAGCTACCAATTATAAATAAGAAATGCTTGTGGATTTAGGCCACCAAGTTTGACACAGTTTATTATGCAATAAAAATTAACTGATATCATGACTTTATCCTGAGATCTATAGGAAGGGCTTTAAACAGCTGAGTGACAGGGTGAGATATGCCTTTGTAAAAATTATCCTAGCTGCTGTGTAAACCATGTGAGGAGAAGGGCAAGACTAGCTGAGAGACCAGTGAGTGGGCACTGCTGTCACTCAGGGGGAGGTGTGGCCACCTGGCCTAGGAGGTGGCAGTGGATGTGATGAGAAGTGGATGGACACGGGAATGCTTCAGGAAGTGATACAAATAGGACCTGGTGACTGATTTGGTGCCGGGGGTGAAGAGGGGGAGACGTCAATAATGACTCCTCAGTTTCTGCTTTAACAAGTAGGAGGACAATTGTATTAGTTGGGCTTCTTCAGAGACAAAACCAACAGGTAGGTGTGTAGGTGTGTGTGTGTGTGCATGCGCGTGCGCACGCATGTGTGGAGAGAGATTTATTCTAAAGAACTGCCTTACACAATTATGGAAGCTATAAGTACAAATCTGCACTGTGGGCCAGCAGGCTCCAGACCCAGGACAGCTCACAGTGCACAAAAAGTCCAAAAGCTTCCGCTGGAGAATTTTATATTTGGGGAGGGTCCATCTCTTTGTTCTACTTAGGCCTTCAACTGGTTGGATAAGGCCCATCTACATCATGGATGACATTCTGCTTTACCTTATCAGTGAAAATGTTGATCTCATCAAAAAACACCCTTGCAGAAACACTCAGAATAATGTTTGACTGAATATTTGGACACGCTATGGCCCAGGCAAGTTGGCATATAAAATTAACCATCACAACTGGAGAGGTGGGGGGAGGAAGGTAGATGGGAGAAAAATTTTAAATCATTTCTTCAATTAAAAAAAATTAATTAATTTTTTTAAAAATTAACTATTATAATGACTGTGAGTGGGAGGCTGGGAGAAGTAGGCTTGTGGGCAAGGGCGATGACTGGAGGGAAGCACAGGCTGAGTGGACAGAGGGTATTCTGACCAGGCCCAAGACAACTGGGGAACCCTGAGCAGTGAGAGTTGGTTTCTTCCCTCCTTGCAATCATTCCATCACTAGCCCATGGGTGGACCTCAGACCACGGCAGCCAGTGAAGAGACAAGGAGGAGCAGATGGCATGGCCCCCACCCCAACAGACCTTGACAGTCTAGTTAGAGAGAAAAAATGGAACTCAGGGAGAATGGACCCCAGCTGGCCATGAGGCTGCCCTTCCAAAGCAGCCTCCCACTGAAGCCACAGGGGTTTGCAGTTGGCAGCCAGACTCCATGGCTGACCTGCCTAATAGACCATGGGCCTATGGGCTACATACAAGGCCCTTCAGGGGCCTCCCTGCCCCTCCAGACTCCCCTTCTCCTACTCTACCCTTCCAGGAAAGGAGATCAGGAAAAGGACTGTGGTTAAGGGCGTAGGCTTCACCTTAAGGCTATCTGGGAGCAAATATGGGCTTCTCTGTAGGCAAGTCACTTAACAATGCCCTAGCTTCCTCATCTGTGAGCTGGGAATAAAACAGGATGGACTTGCATGTGATGATAATTAGCTGAAATGATGCTAAGCACAGTGCCGGGCACTTAGTGAGTGTACGATAAGTATTAACCACTATTATAACATGATTGCTATTGTCTTTATCATTACTATGGGCTTTAAAATCCAACAAACTTGGTCCTCTTCTTCTTAGCTTCTCATTAGCTGTGAATCTTTCCTCCTCCAACCCTCTTTCCTCCAGGCTCCTCTGTAGACCTCCCCAGAGAGCACAGGGAAGCCACAAGGAAGCAAGAGCACCTACAGGTGAGAAAGTGCCTCCGGGACTTCTCTCCTGCTAAAAGGCTCAACTTTGCAGGTTTCCTGAGGCTCCAGCCCAATCCTTAATGAGCTGGCAAGAAAAGAGTCCTCAGCCCAGTTTGCTGCTCCTGCCAAAAAAATGTTAAATGGCATCTCCCTGCTCCAAAAGAAAGCAGGGTCACACTGGGCCTGCCATGTTAGATAACACGCCATCAGGCTGGGACCTGTGTGAACTTGAGTGCACCTTCCTGCCACCTGCATTCCTGGTAATTGGCCAGGTCTCTCCGAGCAGGCCCTGATCCCTGTGCTAATGGCCTCACAGCCTGGCATCACCAACAGCTTTGTGCACATCACCCAGTGCTGTCTGCAAAGGCTCTCAGAGCTTTCTCTCCACCATTAATTCAAAGTTCCTCATGTCCACACAGACCCCAGGAGGTAAGCCTGGAAGTGGCAGCCTGCACACAAGAAGACACCCACCTGCCCTAGTAGCTGTCTCATCTTGTCAAAACTGCCTCAGGTGAGAGGGAGGGATGGGAGGGAGCTGGGTGGGAGGAGGTAGGAAGTGTTCACTATTTTCCTTTAGAAACCTTACACAAAATGGAAACTGCTCACTCATTCATTTATTCTTTAGAAATTTACGAAGGACCCACTTTACATTGAGCAGAGCCCAAGGAGGTGAGTGGTAGACCCAAGCTGAGGCTGGAAAAGTCAGTGGGGCCACAGGGTCCCTGGAGAGCAGTAGCTCTCAGTACATAAAGACAACAACCGATATAAAGATGAACACAGAATGCCGCTCGCTGCCGCTCTACATTAGTGCTAGACTCACAGTGGTAAGCAAAAGAGACACAGTCCCTGTTCTCTCAGGCGGGGTTTACATGCTGGTGCTGTGGCCAGATTTGAAGCAAGGAATCACACAAACAAAGGCTTAGTTATGCTCTGCAAAAATTCTATGAAGTTCAGTGTGACAGTGTATGTCTTTACACTATAGGATAAGAGGTCCAGACTGAGTCAGGGGCTGGGGGGCAGAGAAAGGGGGGTTGCCTTGTCAGGATTCTTGAGGAATCCTTCTACAGATTCAACAGTGGACTACAACTGCTTCAGAAACAGGAAGTAACAACACCTGGCAGAGAGGGAGGGGACAAAGAAGGGGAGTACTAGGAGCATTTTCCAGGAAAGAGCACATGAAAAGGCTCTGTGTCACGAGGAAGCAGAGCCCAAGGAGGACAGTGGTAAACTCATGCTGAGGTTGGAAAGGTAAATGGGGCCACAGAGCCCCTGGAGAGCGGTAGCTCTCAGTACATAAAGGCAACTGATGTAAAGATGAATATAGGATGCCGCTCACTGCCATGGATGTTGTAACCTCTGCATTCTAGCCTGTCATGCAAAGGCTGGGGGATGTGGTGATTTCAGACAGAGATGCAGGGTCAGCAGGGGCCATGCTCTAGGGTCCTAGAACTTTCCTGGTACCCCCGAGTATTACCATGCATTACATGTGTATGGACCTGTGTATGCATGCCAGCCTCCCCCGTCACAGACCTAACTCATCTAAGAAGGAAGCCAAAAACTCTGAGGCTGGCTGTAATCCAATCCCATGGGGACAAGGCTAATAGTGAAGCCAGCCAGGTTCTCAGCAGTCACCCCCTTCTGTTGGACCTAACTTTGTGCCCAACAAGTGTCAGGAACAGAGATTGTGAGAGTAGAGGTAGGTGGTGTCAGAATGTGCCTAATGACAACTCCAGGGAAGATGGGGGGCCCTGGGGTGCAGGATTCGAATCAAGTCGAGGCAGAAGAGGACCCAGGTGATCTGAAAAACTCAAGTCTCTTGGATGAGCTGGGTCTAACCCTGGGGAGTGATGTCTCCATAAATTTTGCCTCTGCAGGTAGCAATTCTACAAATAACAGTATTTACAAAAACAAATCTTAAAAAAATAAACATGAATATGAATAAAGTTTCAGTGGTAAAGGCTTCTTTTAGAAGAGACAAGTAGAGAGGAGATTTTATTCATACATTCATTCAGCTAATCTTCATGGGGTATTTATAATATTGGGGTCATTAGCATTATATTAGCATTATGAAATCAAAATTAAATTATACAGCAATAAAAACATGTAAACTGCCAAAGCATAAAACAACATGGATGAATTTCACAAACAGATACTAAAGAGAATACCTTGTATGAATCTATTTATAGGAAATTCAAGAAGAAGCTAAATCAGCCCATGGGGATGGAAGTTAAAATAGTCAAGGAGAAGGCACAAGAGAGACTCATGAGGAGCTGGAAACACTCTACACCTTCAGATGGCGGTAATTACACTGGGCATAATATCTCTGTAAAATTCATTGAGCTATATACTTAAAATGGTTGCACTTCATATGCTTTATTTATGTTATACCTCAATAAAAAAAAAAAGTTAAACCAGACTCAGGTCCAGGTATCAAATATGATCATACCCTGACCATCTTAAAGCAAGACATCTGGTCACTCCTCACAGTCCTCAGACTGGAGCCCACACTCCACACCCAAGGCCGTCAGCTCCTCCCTCAGCTTCATTTCCTTCCATCCACTCTGTGCTCCAACCACCCAGAACACCTCACTGTGCTCCGAACAAATCAGGTCCTTCGTCCATATTGTCTCACAGGCTGTTCCTTCTCTGCCTTGTTTACCTAGCAAATTTTTTCATTTATTCACTCAACAAATATTTATTGATTGTTAAATGGCTGTCTGTCAGGCTCTGTACTGAGCTCACTCCCTCTCCTGCATCAAGGTTCAGCTCATTCATTGACTTCTCAAAGAAGCATCTTCCAGATCCCTGACCCCTAACACTTAGTAGAATCCTCCATGAAAATCATTCCCATGTTGTCACACATCTGTTTTCATAAAAACCCCTCTCTTCTCCAGATTGAAAATGGCACTGGGCCTCTCCTTCCCTGTATCTCCAGTACCTGGCACTGAAGGAGTGATCACTCAGGGTGTGATAAAGGAATTACTGAGCACATGAAGACTACAGCCTATTACAAGTAGAGAAGAGAAGACAGACATAGATGGCAGTAACACACTGCTGAAAGTGACAGATTCCACAAGAGATGCCAAGAAAGAGCTCCTGGACACCAGAGGATGAAGAGGCCACAGAGACTAAAACATGTCACATTCTAGACACTGTACAAGCTCAGGATTCTAATAAGGCTTAGCCCCCATGAGAGGCACCCCTTTTGTGCCCAGAGTTGTCAAATTCACACTTAGGGCAGAGCATACCAATCAGTGATGCACCAATAAAAGAACACTATGAGCCAAACTCATGTATAAATATCACTGCAAAACTTTTAAATATTAGCAAGCAGAATCTAGGAACAAAAATTAAAAAATTTATTCGACATAACCAAGTGGAAGTTATTCTAGGAATGCAAAGATGGCTCAATATTAGAAAGTATATTATCATTATTCAAAAATAATTTAATCTCTAAAGATGCTTAAAAGGCACTGAATAAAAGGATATACATTTTTGAGGTTGATTTCATTCTTAATAAAAATAGTAACTATTTTACAGACTATCTTCTAAACCTTTAGAAACTTGGTTGTCCCCAGTATCCATCCTTTCCTTCATAGCAATTGAACACCTGAATGCTAGCTGAGTACTTGTCTGCTCAGGATAAAAACATGGGGAGGACTATGAAACTAAGTTTTAGACAATGCAATATAAGCAGAAATGGTGTGAGCAACTCCCTGGAAAGAGAGAATGTACATTTCATTTCATTCCTTTCCCTCCTTCCTGCTGGGAGAAAAGTGGTCATGGCTCCTGCTGCTGGAGCAGCCATTTTGGACCACAAGTGGAAAATGAACTTCAAAGATGGCAGAACAACAGCAATTAACCCCTATTTAAATAGAATATGATACCTGCAAGTCGGGACCCTCCTGGCAAACTAACCAATGCAATGAACAATAAACAAATATGAAGTTCAAAAAATTTAAATGGAGGCAAAGTTATCAATATATGTTGGTAATTTGGGGTATAATTATCAACCAATAAAGGTCCAAGATAATTAAATAAAAATCTATTGCAAACAATAAAATGTTTTAAAGGTTGAATGGATACAAAATTAATATAGAAAATTTTATAGCCAGTTACAAGATATCATGGAAGAAAACATCTCATTTCTAATAACCAAAAAGGATAAATTATATAGAATAACCTAAGACATGCAAAATCTATGTGAAGAAAATTTAAATTACCCCTGATACACACACACAAAAAGGACTTGCATTAATTAATTGAAAGGTATATAATATTCTTATGTAGAAAATATCTCCTATGGAAAAAAAAACAAAAAAAATTTTTTTAAAGTGTTTTTTTTAAAGCAGTGTGAGAGGACTGCCAGGTATTAAGATTGGTTACAATACTATAATAATTAAACTAATATGGTACTGACACATGAAAGGACAGATAGATCAAAAGAACAGAATTTAAAGCCAAAAAAAATTAATGAATAAATGTGAATGTGTATAAATAAACATTTAACATATGATAAAGATGATATTTTTTTAAAAACAGTTAAGAAAATATTTTTTAACAAAATAGTGGAGTAACTACACAATCGAATAGCATTGCTGCCAATTCCAAGTATGTTTTTCTAATTTGTTGTTAGTTTACTTCACATATGGTTTTGTTTGTTTGTTTGTTTGTTTGTGGGTGTTTTTTTGCAATGCAGATGTTTTTTCCATTTTTGTTTTATGTAGTGAAATACATCGCTCTCTTTTACTAAGACTTCTAGGTTTGTATCATTCTTAGAAAAGTCGTGCCCATTTTCAGATCTCAGATTTTTCACTAATACTTTATGACTTTACTTTTTTTTTAATACTTAAATCTTTGATCCATCTGTACCTTATTTTGATGAAAGATGTGAGGTATGGCTGAGTTTACTTCCTCTAGTATGATTTTGCAGAAAACCAAAGTGTGTTCTGAGAAGAAAAGTGATTCTTCCTCTCTTTCTAAGACAAGATTATGCTCCCAACTGCAGGGAATCAAGAGCCTGCACTGGTCAAAGCCACACTCTTTAGTACCAATTCTGAGAACCTACATAACAAAACGTGCAGTCATCAGTGGCCTTGCATTGCCTCCATGATAAAGGTCAAAGGTAAGCAGAAAGCACTTAAGACCCTGCGCCATTTTTCACCTTAGTCTCACTCTTTCTCCCTGCCCCAAAGCACCCACATGACCTGGGATGAAATGCCTTGTGCTTACTGGAACTCATTCTTCACCACATTCATTGCTTAGCTAACTCATGTTTCAAATCTAAACCCAGCCATTATCCCCTGGGCTGGCATGCCTTACATAAGACATACACATGTTCCCCACACACATCTCTCCCTCTCACCCACAGGCACATGACCTCAGATCCCTCCACATGCACCACCACCAATAGCAGAAACCACATTCCACGTTGTACTGCTCACTGTTGTTTACCTCCCATGTTGGATGCCAAACAAATGTATTTGCTGCTTCTGCTACCCACCACCTAGTGCAAAAGGATGCTGAAGAAATGATTCCCAAACAAGTTAAGATCTTCCAACCCTGCTTCATTAGTATTTTTCTAATGCCAAAAATGGTAAAATTATCAAGAAAATGTAATATTTATAGCAGTGGTATATATAATGTCCAAAGAAAATGCAAATTATCAATGCTTAATTACTAATAGACCTAATATTTAGCCAGTCATTCTGGTATACAACAGCTTGGTAGTTTTTTGCAAATGCAGTCCAAATTATTCTTATCCCTGTTTCCATACTTTTTTCAGTGTGGTTTTGCCAAACCTCCCAGCCAGACATGGAATCTATTTCCTTATCCTTGAGTCTGACCTTGGGACTTGCTTTGGCCAATTAAGTGTGGCAGAAGAGATACTGTGCTTGTTCCAAGTTCAGGCCTCAAGAATCCTTCCATTTTTTTGCTTGTTTTCTTGGAACTCAATCCAGCCATGTGAAAACCCTATGCCAGCCTTCTGGAAGACAAAATACACATGGCCAAGTCACCCGCTTCACACCAAGTGACCCTGCAACACCCAGAACCCAACAGTCTTCTTGACTAGCAGCATATCACAGACAAGTGACTCACCTGGCCCCAGCACAAATTGACAACACACAGAACCATGAGCTAAAAGCATTTGTTTTAAGTCACTAAGACTTGGAATGGTTTAACACAGCAAAAGCCAGAAATGGTTATTAAATTGTTGCTGCTCTTCTATGTCTGTAACTATCTACTACCCATCCCCCACCACCAGGAAATGAACTCGGACCACTCAACAACCAGAAACGAGAGTTAATGGCAGGCCTGGCAGGCCTGGACGAACTCAGCTACTGCAGCCTGGTCTATTCTGACTGACCAATGTTAAGGATTTATCTGTTGTCAATATTTTAAAAATACCTCTGCTCAGAGGGGAATGACTAAGTCAACTATAGCATATCATAATTTTATATCATTACTACAAATACTATGTGAACTGTCAGCCCATAAAATCATATCTATAAAATAATGTTAAATGAAAGGAACAGATCATTAACGATTGAAATGGATCCATTGTAATAACTATAAAATGTCTATGTACACGTTGACAACAATGAGAACTAAAATCACAGTACCAAGAGCTTGGTGTTTTTGGTTTTTCTGCAATTATTTTAGTGCATAATAAGAGAAATACAACTAAAACCTGCTAAATAGAATGTATTTAGAAACTTGTCTTCTCAAAATTGAGGTAACTCAGAGCAAATCCCTAATGTTGGATACAATGCATTAAGAAAAAATATTTAGTTTCCTATAAGCAATATATCCCTAAGTGTCTATTTAAATTTCTAACCTAGTTTTAAAGTCTAAAATTTTGTAAAATGATAACAAAATCAGTGTGTTCTAGAATGGAGCATGCTCATTAAGTGAACATTTATTCACATGTGAATAACTTTGCTTCATCACCTTCTTTCCCCCATCCCAACATGAAAGAGATCCCTGTTTTTGCCAGATCAGCCCCCCAAAACTTTTGTGATGCAAAATCCAGAGAATGAGTATGCCAGATATTGCCAGCTTCTAGCCCAATATCTATGCTTCCTTTCTTTAGTAACAGGGCTTATTTTTTTTCAAGGTTGCAAAGGTGACTAGTTATACATACCTAGCAATAGCTGTGTGACCATTTCCAACCAATGACATGAAAGTGGAAATCTACTTCCAGCAAAGTACTGCTTCTCTTATACAAAGAAACCATTCAGTAGGCACTTGTCCTTCACATTTGGCCCTTCTCTGTCTTCTGGTCTGTTACATAAACCTGACACCTAAAGGGTTAGCAGCCCTCTGTGAGAATGCAGAAGAAAGCTGTGCACCAAATGTGGCAGAGCAGAAAAGCAGAAGTGGCTGCTGAAACAGCCATGGGGCATTCTCCTACGAACTTCTTCTTTGGGTAGAAAAGGAAACCTCTTACTTGTGTAGCCACTGTAATGAGGTTTCTCTAACGTGCAACCAGACACAACCTGGACTGACATAAGAGGAGGAATGAGTCCTGAGAGAGGCAAAGGTATGGGCAGAGGGGCTGGGCTAATCTATTTAATAAAGAACTAGATAAGAGACGGGAAGGAGCCAGAGAAGATTCAGCTGCAGACTGTGATTTTCAGTGTTGGCACAAGAGAACATCTGGGGAAGCTGAGAGAGGAACAGAGGAAAGGGCCTTTGAAAGTGTTACTATAGCTTATGAATCACACATATGCCCTTGAAGTTCTTCAAGAGTCACATAACAAATGGAATTCTTTCTCAACTACTTCTGGCTGCTGAATTTTGCTATTGTGTATGGGTGGGGTAGGGGGTTCTCTGCAGTGACAGAACCATGGGGAGCTCCGGGATTTACTAGGGTTATAGAACCATTAATTTAGGAAAGTTCTGAATGACTAGTACAAGGGTTGCTGTACTGAAAAGAGTGCAAACAAGGCAGCAGGAGATGCGAATTCAAGTCCTTCTCATTTCACAATTTGCTGTGAAGCCTTAAGTAAGTTACTTTGCTATGTCTGGTTCAGATCCTTCATGAAAGCAGGGAGGCAGACCAAATGTGCCATAAAAACCCTTGAGTCTCTGTGACCACAGTATTCCAAGAGTTACTGTGAGAGAGGGATATCTGGACTCATAGAAGGATAACCCTCCCCAAGTGAGCTTTCCTTTTTGGTTTCAATGGCAATATAAGGCATAAAAAAAAGTGTACAGGGAAAATAAAGTCTGTCAGGAGCCGTTCTTATCAAGGCTCTCATACCTGAGATCTAGGCAACTTCGCCTTGGGACAGAATCTGCCTCGCCCTGTGCTATCTGATAGGATAAACAGCATAAGGTCAGTTGCCCTGACATGCCCTGACTTGCCCTGGGCCCCTTGAGCCATTTGCTTAAACTAATCTGACCTTGCAGCCCCCTCCTCTCCCGGGACCCTTCTGCATTTTTGGGTCATATATGGAATGTTCTGTGGTTCGATATCCAAGGCAACCGTGATTATGCAAATCCTCCCCTTTATATACTCTACCCCTACCTACAATAAACGAGGCTTGATCAGAACTTTGTCTTGCCTCCGCTCCCTTTTCTCGCCCGTTTTTCTCAGGTTGGATCCTCCTCGCTCCCACGAATAACTAGGTCCCGCCGGTCGGGACAAAAG